>PVJO010001944.1:0-156201 GCA_004026905.1 Hystrix cristata
CATTTAGGTTGTTTCCAAGACTTAGCTATTACAAATTGTGTTGCTATGAACATGGTGGTGCATACGTCCCTGTGGTATGACGATTTTAATTCTTCTGGGAAGATCCCCAGTAGGGGAATAGCTGGGTCAAATGGAACCTCCAGTTGACTAACTTTTGATGTTTTTCATTAATCTGTTTTGTAGCAAGCAGTTCTTTACCTGTATGACCTGGGGTTTTTAACTCCAGAAGGATCACTTCTCTGTTTTAAAAAAAATTTCCTTCTGTTTGATGTGATCTAGTCTGTTTATCAGAAAACCCAATTATCTGTATTCTGGGAGTGAGCACTCCTTAGTGTGTATTCTATATCACTCATTAAATGTGTTGCAGTACTTCTTTTATACCACTGCTGATGATTACATTTTGTATTTGTTTATCATTTATCCATTGATTATTATTTACTATTATTCATTATTATTTTATGATTATTTGAAGTCATTCACTGCTTTTGTGCTATAAGGGTATTACATGTCCCCCCGTCCATTGCCTTGTCACCTGTACTGCTCCCTCTGGAGCTATATGCTTCTCTGCCTCATTAACTCTGAACTTGGCTGTATGACACAATTTTGCCAGTGTAATGTATCTCAAATGCGTATGTATATGCGTATATTATGTGTATACTTATGCATATATGTTTTTTGTATATACATATTATATACAAACACACTATATACCAACCCCACCAGAAACTTTAAGAATTTTAATAAGATACATTCTAAAATTCATTCTTCATGTTTCTTTCCCATCTTGATTGTAATGTTGCCTTTCTCCTTTTTTTCTTAGTGGTCTTTCAGGGGGCTCCGAGTTAGGTTTTCTTTCTGAATGTTAATCATCCTTAAAATAGAGTGTTCACCAATGAGCAGGATATCTTGCTTCCCCTTGAGTGACTCTTGCTGCTGACTTTAATGTATCTTGGAGAGATTGAGATGGAAGGGTAGTTGCTCTGCAGAGCCGCTAGATAAATGTCAAGTGACCTGGTGTCTTCCATTAATACAGGATTGGTAAGGGGAAGCTACCTCCTGTTGCCTCATTGCTGAAGAAATTAAAGAATTCTGTAGTTTTCATTTGTTAGAAGGCACTGGAAGTACTGTCTTGTAGGTTGCCCTCCCAATCCCAGGTTCATGTGTAGGCAACCTAGGCCCCAGGATGGTAGTGTTGGGAGATGCTATGAACCTTGGCCTAGCGGGATGTTTTTAGGTCACTAGGGCAACTGCCCTCAGAAGGGACTGAAGTATTTCTTCTGGGACCCAGTTAGTTTTTGCAAGAGGGTTGATATCAAAGCCTAATCCTTGTCCCATCCTGTCTCTCTGGCTTCCTGTGGACATGTGATCTCTTGCCCTCACCAACTCTCCCACCACTGCCATCCACCATGAGATGGGACAACCAAAGGGGGCCTTCACCAGACCCAGTGCCATGCGGTTTGTACTTGCAGCCTCCAAAACCTTGAGTTAAATAAAGCTATTTTTCTTTATGAAGTTGCCTGCCTCAAATATTTCATTATAGTAAGACAAAATGGACTAATACAGTAGATTAAAACTGTAGTGCCTAGATTAGATGTACAATATTGCCCTTCATTCGTTTATTTTTCCCTATCGTATGCTACGTTCATCTTTAGTTAATGAAGCCAGAAAGGTTTTAATGAAGGTGTTGTTGAAGTGAAATGTCCTACCTATATTGAGGAATGGTGCCCGTGGTATTCCAAAGCCAGTGTCTCAGAGGAAGGAAAAGCAGCATAAAGAGCAGTATTCAGACTTCTACCCTTTTCTTTCACACCCTGTTCATTTGTCTCAAGGTCACGCCTCTGCTTTGATAGTGGAAGTTCCTCTTAGAGACGTGGATATCATTGAGTAGTATCCCTAATTTCTAGAGTTCTTATAACTGTTTCCTTCTTTTTTTTAACGAGCACTTTAATGGGAAATCCTACCTTCTGTATTAACTAGCATTTTAATGTAGAATCTAATTTTATCATTTTTTCAAGTAATGCAAGATAGCTGGACTGAGTTTCTTTCCATCCCATTATAAGAATGTCTTTTCCAGCCCAGCAAAGTCATGGGTGATGAAAGAACCCCCATTTTTCCATTTTGCCTTGGTTCCTTCAGATGTCCTGTTTTGGGCAGGACAGGAGGTCTGGCAGTGACATACTGTTGGCAGTTGGATTTCTTTTCTCTGCCATATTTTAGAGTAAGTATTGGGCAGTGACAGATTAAGGGTTCTGACTTCTTCAATTCTGTCACATCTTTAAAAGTATCCAGGATTTGGCCTTGGGAAGACCTGCATCAAAGGTCCTGTTCCACCATTTATTACTGGCATGACCTTGGACAAAAGACCAACTCTCTGATGGTGTCCTTTCATCTGTAACATGGCAGTAAAATGCCTACATGTTTTGGTCAATATAAGGTTTACAGAAAATAATTAGTATGCTTGGAAGATTCCTGGGCACAAAGTTGGATGTTCAACAAACATTGATGATGATGCTGTAAGTGTCTTTATCCTAATAATTAGTGTAATTGTGTCACGGTCTACATATTGTGGTTCACCACAGAATGAACAAAGGATGTTGGGGGTAAGACTATATTATTCATGCCTACCTCGTGTATCTGTAACTGCGTTTATCAAACCTGCAGTTAATTATGTGTGTGACTTTTGGAGAGTTCCTTTCCTTTTTTAATGCTTCTATTTCCTATCTTTAAAATAAGGGCACTGAACTATATCAGCAAATACGATTACTCTCTCATGTCAACTCCAGCTGATCAGTTGTGGGTACCTAGAAAACAGATTTAAAAGGATTCTGAGGCTTTGTCTGTGTTCAGCAGATTATTTTTCTGTGACCTGTTAGCAACATCTGTGGTGGATAGGAAGGTTTGTGGCAGCTATTCTGAAATTTGCCAGGCCTAGATTAAATGCTCTTCAAGGCCTTTCCTGGCTTCCCAATTCTTTGATTATTTTTCTGGGTTTTTTGATGGGTCTTCATGGCTGGATGACGTCCTTCCCATCCAAAAGAGTATTTAGCATCATTAGAATGAAAGTTGGTATGCAGAGTCTAGTCAAGCATCTAAAAGAAGGTGATAGTTTATGAAGTTGCTTCTCTGAATGGGATAATGGTTTCTTTGAGACTTCATTGCAATTTGAACATTAAAAAAAAAAAGTGTTTTCATCAAAAGGAAAAACAGGATGGTTCCCTCAAGTTGTGCATATAAACCACAGCCCAGAAATGCCAAGTGGGGTTGGAATGTCATTTTCTGGTAAGTTTCTGTCAATAGCATTTAGCAGTGAATACACTAATGGGTTTTACCAAACTGGAAAGAAGAATTTCCTGACCTGAAATAGAAATTTATAGGTTTCTAACAGCCATTACCTAATTATATGAATGTCTACTGCAGACAGATTATTTTGGAAATCAATTTATCCACTTTTAATGTTTGATATCTGAGACAATGGTGTCGTTTTTCAGCATTCCTTGGTTAATTTGAGTAATGAGGTTTGATTTTCATACACTTTCAGGAAGAAACCCACCTGTGAATAACTTTTAAATCTTCCATTTTCATAAGGAAAAATAAGAGAATTATTTCACTAACATTTTATAATCTTAAGCCTGAGAATCTTCTAGCAGGGACAGAGATATCTACCTTAAATGTAAATATTTTTTAGACATAGGTTTGGTGTTAGATCTTTTTACTCCAAAATCTATAGCACTGTACATTCCTCCTGCCCTTTCCTTGCATGCTTCACTGTGGACAACTGCAGCATCTGTTTGTGAATTTGTGATCTCTGGCAAAGCAAAAATCAACCGTCTGTAGTCATTCACTTCTACTAAATATGATGCAAAATGATATTTTAGAGGATTTTCTCAGAAATAATGAACAGTAACTGAGATTTTTGTCCTTAGTGTACCCTCAGCATGGTTCTGTGATGGAAGGACATTTTTATAGGGGAATCTATGAATAGGACAGCGGCAATAAACAGCTGAAAATAATCTATGAGGCGTTTGCAAATTACCCCTCGTGAGCCGTAGTGGTTGTGAAAGATAATTTGTGGTTCTTGCAGAATACGCTCCAAATTGGGTCTTTCATCTGCAGTGTTTTTCTACAGTTAAAACATTTCATTTCTCATATTAACAAATGATAACTCTGCATTTGTTAATCTAAACAATTTGATTTATATTTTTCTGTGCTGAGAAGCTGTTGACATTTCAGAGTAAGTAATTATTTTCATTGCCAACTGCTGTTTGTGGTGACTGTAGGCAGTAGATACAAATCCGATGTATGTATGTATCATTTTAATCATTTTCCTAAAAGACTGTCCATAAAGCTGGAAGGCTGTTTGCCTGAGTTATCATCTGCCCTGAGGAATCAGATAGGAAATGAGTGTTGACAAGTGAGGATTCTAGCTATGCTCAGAGGTTTCTGCAGGATATTGGAAACTTTTTCATGTAATCTCTGCGGGCAGGGGACGGGGTTGACCTGCCGTGGCACCAAACCTTTGGCAGGGCACCGTGCACTCACAGCGTTAAATTGCGGCAGTTGGAGGAAGCGTGCCTTGCTTGCTTCAGAAGTTCCCAGCTATGTCTGTTCACATAGCTCGTGGGGTGGGGATCAGATGGGGATCAGGCTGCCTGCTGTACAGCATGAACACTGAAAACTCTTGGTGAAATCGGGATGAAGAATAAAAAGATCTTCTGAATTTCTTTTCTCATATTGTGTTTTTGTCCAAGGACTCATAGTCCTGGACAATGGAAAGAAAGGATTTACTTGCCTGGAAAGTAGTTGCTATATCCTCAGAGCAGGATTCTGAGTCTTGACCCACGTGGCAGAGTGGAGAGGAGGTTCCTATACAATAGCAGGCCTTCCCTGGAGTCTTCTAAAAATCTGTTCTTTAACATATTCAGGTTTCTTTTAATATTCAGAAAAAAACTTACCATTCAAGTTTGTATTTTTCTCCAAGAAAAATCATTCAGCAAAATTGCTGCTCCCAAAAGATGGCCCATGTCCAGGCCTCACTGTGGCCAGGTTCAGACTGCTTCTGTGATAATTAGAGATGCATTGGTGTGAATCCTGCACAGTAGAGTGTGGTACTCCATCCATTTCCCTGTGGCTTCGTTACACTGTTGGGCAAGGTTAGGGCTACATCTGTCCATCCCATACACATGCAAACCTTCCATTCACATTCCAGCTAGGGTAGGGAATGCACTACTGATTTAGGATCCAAACCAATTTTTACATGGCCTTAAGGAGTGAGTGTAGAGCCAGTATCCTGAATGGCAAATGTGCTTTATCCTTTGAACCAATTCCAATTGATTAGTTCTGGTTGCCTACAGTGCTGTCTTAAGAAACCATCTGTGGTGCATTGGGGCTCAGCTGGGAGGAGTGCTGGGATTGATTAGCAATGTCTGTCATGGCTCTGAAGGAACAGCTTGCCCTATACTTGCCATTTTCTCCCTTAACATGTCCTCAACGCCTCTGTGCTCTCTTCCTGTGTAAAATAATTTTAATCCTAAGAAGTGACTGTAAATATGCTGAAAGAGAACAGGTAAATTCCACTTTAAGAAAACCTAGCATGAGAAAATGCAAATTTATGAAACGTGTAAATCTGGAGCCAATTATTTCCATTACAGAATGATTCCATGAAAGGTTCCTTTAAATAGCGAGCTCCCCTACTGCATTAAAATGATGATTCAATTTACAAAAATTCACTTTGTATGCAACTCTTCAGGACCACGTCTGTGGACTAAGCAATCCACACCTGATTTTTTAAAGCCATGGCCTAAATCACATTCAGGAAGGCTGCCACCACGTATCTCGAGTCTCCTGGTAATTCCCACTCTCCTCAGACTTCCTTCTCACTTCCTATCCCAGAGTGTTGAGTAGACAATCTGGGTGGTGATCAGCAGCTGCTGGCTCCCACCCCGACACGGCTGCATTTCATTAGCAGGCAAACTGATTGCTCCGAGCTTGTTTATGTGTGGGTGTGGTTGTACAAGCCTGTGCACTCCGTGCACTGTGTATGTAGATGCAGATACACAAAAGCCATTACCTCGCTTTCAGCCTAACTTAAATTCATTCCTGCTGTGAGAGTTATAAATGGAAGGTTCCAATCACTCGGTGGATATGGCCTTTTGGTAATATCTGCCTTGAATTCCGGCTCCCCATCCTCTTTGTGTTTGCTTAAAAACTCTTTACCTTTGCATCAGAAAACTTCCCCAGACTGTGGGCCTGAGTTGCATTATCCAGACATGGAACCCTCTTCTTCCTCTGTGGCCTAGAAAGCCCCAAATGGTTTTCTGATTTAGATAATTAAATATAATCTGACTCTTGTGGGAAGCTACAAAATTCCCCACTAACAGACGCTCCCATTAAATATATAACATACACAACATCTAAAAGTATTACCAATCTAGCATGAACTTGAATTATAGAGGCATTCAGTACCCCTCAGGGAAGATCACCAGCCTCTTCTAGGCACTCGAACTTGGGCAGTTTTCCAGTGGATCCTAAAGCTCCCAGGAATGTGGCTTGGCTTATGTGTTGGAATTCCTGCAAAGCAACTTTATCCTGGGAAGGGTACCTGCAAGAGGTGGTATCTTCCCTTTCTCTGTGTACGGCACCCCCAACGTGGTATCATAATCGTAACTTCTTGGGGCAGGGCACAAATATCATCTCTATTTAATCTGCTATTTTAAAAATTTCAACATACATTTCTTCCCAGGAATATCTTTTTACAGACACATTTTTTTCTTTTTTACCCTTTTGGAAAAAGCAAAATGAGACATTAACAGGTAACACATCAGCCCTACTCAGACCTTTCTTCCACACTATGGTGCTCAGTCCTCTTTGAGATGAGTGCTCAGGCTGGCAAGCTGTCAAACAGCTCTTTTCCTCCTGTCTTCCTGGACTCACTGGTTTGAGCCAAGGATCGGCCATGGTATTGGGCTGTGATGGCTGCATAGGTGCAGCCATAGATGGCAGCTGCCAACATCATAAGACACACGATCCCACACACAACCCCCGTGATGATGACAGTAGCCACAGCGTGACGCAGGTTGGCAGGCCTTGGTTTGAGTTTGACCTCACACTCAGAGGGGTCTCGCTGCCCCGTGCTGTGACCCTCAGGAGGCTTGGGGACCTCCCCACATTCCGAGCCGCACTGCCGAGCCTGGGAGGACACCAGCTCCAGAGATGGAGGAGGAACACAGGGCTGGTACAGCTCGTGAGGGATTTTAAGGAGATCCTTTCCTTTCCAGGTGTCAGGGGACCCACAGACAACGCCATCTGTTATTCCTCCTTTAAAAAATAAAAACAAAGGATGATAACAGAGCCTTGATGCAGCTGAGTTTCAGAATCTTCAGCCTACAAAAACGTAGGCAGATGGTATTTATAAAGTACCTTTTTTCTTTTCCAGGACTCAAAGAATTTAACAACCATATTTTACGATTTCAGGATTTCTAAATTGCCTAAATGCTAAAAATGCCACCACACTAAATTGGCAATTACTTATGACCAAAAATTCATTAGAAGCCAAGTCACCTTTACAGTATACAAATGCTAAGGCAAAACAATGCAAAAGCCTACAAGGAGCGTTGGGGGCTAACATGGAGGGTACAGAGCCGCCTCCATTCTTGCTTCCCGCTCTGCTAATGAGCCCTGCCAGACAAGAAATCTTTTGTGCCAAATTCCCATTGGAAATCTAACAGAAGCATAAAACAAATGTCCATTTTTGTGGATATTTGTTGCAGGTTAATTACAAGGACCCCATTTGTCTACTAACACTTTTCAGTGATACCAAATGGAGAAGTGGAATGGTCTTTTGAGTGTTTTGTGTATCTGATGACTTGATCTATTAGTTTAGTTCATGGTATTAAATGTAATTAATGTATCTCCTCAGGCCTAAAAACATTTCTATCTTGAATACTGAACTTTCTAATGAGTTACTAAATGCAGCTTCCATGCCCTGTAAGGTGAATGATTTCCTTGGGCATGTAGATGTCTGATGTTTGGGGGGATTGGATATTCAGTAATTCTTCCACAGAAAGACCACTGGGCTTACTTACTTCATTTTAGCATAGTTTGGCCACTGGTGTATTATTTGACTTAGGGACATCACTGATTAAATGCTCTGCCAGAAACCATTATATTTGCATCCAATTTGACAATATACAAATCACTGTTAGATAAGCCCTCGAGTTCTGCTCAGATGAGTAATTCCTGTGCAAACTCACATAGGTCATGAGGGGACAAATCGACATGCAAACCCAGCCCTCCTTGTCCATCCTAGGTTTTCTTGTTATAGTCAGTGTCTGTCTCTAGTTCCTCCTCTCTGGAGTACCAGCCAGGGAAGTGAGTAGAATAGCCGTCTTAAAGCCCTTTGACGGGCCAGAACTGCCCCATGACCTCTGGCTTAGTTCTCCTGTCAAGAAAACCTCCTCCCAAAGAGCTAGGAAGACTGACACTCACATGAACAAAGCATCATTGGGTTGTTTTGGTTTTTGGTTTTTGGGTTTTTTTCTGTTTGTTTGTTTGTTTTTGGTACGGGGAATCCAGAGCCTTTGCACTGAGCTACATCCCCAGTCCTTTTTTTTTCTTTTTTTTTTAAGACAGGTTCTCACTAAGTTGCTAAGTTACCCAGGATGGACTTGAACTTGTGATCCTTTAGCCTCAGTCTCCCAGAGTGCTGGGATTACTACTACAAACAGTAGGCAAATTGTGAAAATATACCAGAAAGAATACTCTGTGGTCATCAATTTAATGTGATGAGCACCTGCCATTATTTAACACTTCAGAGCAGGGAATGCTTTCACATCCATTTTATCTAAGTCTCTTACGTTCTAAGTGGCCCTGTGAGTGCAGATGTTTTCACGTGGCCCAGACATACCAGGGCTGGTGACAGTGGCAGTATTCATCCCATACCCCTTTTCCTGGCACTGTTTAAAACTGAGCCACTCATCACCAGAGTCTCTTGGGCCCCACCTGGCTTCTTCAGCAACTCTTGAGGTAAGAGTCTCAACTTTAAAGCAAAAAGGTGGCTATTCCAGGTGAGCCCAAGGTGCCATCCAGCTGCATGGAGGTCGGGGATTTTGCCTTGTGCTGCAGTCTTCTGCATCTGGGTCTCCGAGCCACTCCTGGGAAGTCCATTGGGTGACAGAGAGCCAGAGAGACACAAACGAAGCTTTGAGCAGTAGTAAGGATATCTGATCTGGCCACACAACACTGAGATGTCTAGGGAAAGACGACCGCCTGCCTGGGCCTGGCAATTCCATCAGTTTATACCTGAACTAAGTGGTTTACTTGATCACTCCAGGCCCCAGTGTGTTTCACCAGTTCCATACTTCCTGCTCTACAGTTTTAAGATGGAATCCATAACCTTGGGACCTAGCGCCAAGGAAATACACTGACTGGGATATGGCAGGAGGGCAGGGGCTGTACCTCCCAAGAGCTCCATGGCCTCCTATGCAGCTGTGTCCTAGCCAGGAACCGCCACCCACCCCTGGCCACTATCTCAGGGGCTGTGTCTCCAGAGGCAAAACTCTGCTGATTGCAGCATGAGGGTCCCCTCCTTTCTCCACTTACAAGCTGACAGTGTGAGAAGCTCCAGCTTCCCGAGGCTCTCTGTGACCCACCTGACCACTGATCTCTTCTAACCTCTGCCTTAGAGGAAACTGGATTCAAATCCCAAGCCTACATATTACTTGACTGTGTAACCTTGAAAAAAGTTCCTTAACCACGCTGTGCCTTTGCTTACACTTCTGGGAAAGACCGAGGGAGGGATCATAATGAAATTCACTTCCTGAGATTCCTCAGACAACTCGTGTGGATAGAATACACCAAGTAGTGAGCACAGTACCCAGCCCAGAGTAAATGTTTACTATAGCCAGCTGTGACGTGAAGATGATTTGCTTCCTTGAATAAAAAGGAATAGTGGGGGTTGAGGATTTAGCCCAAGTAGTAGAGTGCTTACCTAGCAAGTGCAAGGCCCTGAGTTTGGACTCCAGCAACCCCTCCCCGCAAAAAGAGGAATAGTCATTACAAAACCTATGTGCATGTTTGCACAGAGGAGATGCTAGTATGTATTTACCAAGGCACATCTTTTTGCCCTTCGTCCTACAGGAAGACTAAACTTTCCCATTCTTTTTGGCCAGTTTGGGGCCATGTGACTGGGTTTTGGCCAATTAAACCAATAAATGCCATTTCAAGACCACCAGCATCCCCAGCACAGTCTTCCGTGTGCTTTTTTATTCCCTTTTGATGGTGACCTTAGGGGCCATATGGTAGAATTTGTAGCATAACAAGCTTGAGGGGGCTTATATCCCAATGACTCCCTGAGACACAGACCCTGCCCCAATCCATTGCTTCTGACATGAGTAAACAATAAACATTTAATTCACATATGACTAACGTCTGGGGTGTCATATCACTTAGTCTGTCCTAATACAGTACCTCTATTGCTGTAGCCTCAGTGTGAAGATATTGATTACTATCTGTTCCTTTATTTTGCACTCACTCACTATGTTCATAATCTATCTCCCACGTTTAGTGTCTATTTGGGTTTCTTTTTTTCCGAACCTGTTTTGGGGTATCCAGATCTTGTTAATCCAAATTAATTTTACCTTCCTGTGAAGAATGGCTTTTATCTGTGCTCCTGCACTGCACTGCAAGGGAGGAGTGAGCTCTACTACGTGATCTGAGGACCAGAAAGGCCCTTAATACTGGCACTTTAAGTCTGGTGATACTAGTTGGTGCTACTGGAAGACATTAATTCACCTAAAGGCCACCAGCAGGTTTTTTGGCTGAGGCAGGGAACCTTCACCCCATCCCACACTGCTTGTAATGTCTCGGCCTGGGAATGATTTTTTTTCAAGAGATGTTCTTTTTTGATGAAGACTGTCTGTTATTACCTGGTTTATGTGTATACAGTTTAATCCAGAACACAATAACTCAGGCTGCTTCACCTCCAGGCATATTTGATTTTGTTTGCAGCCTCCTATGCAAAGGATCCCTTATTTTATGTCTGCTGCTGTGATCCGTGAACTTGGCTTGTTAACTTGAGCATTGGGTGGTCAGTGCTGTGTGGTTCCCTATTACATTGTTGAGAAGCTCCATCTATATTGTGTATTTGAATTCATGCTGTGCTCTAACCTCCTTCCCTCTGAGAAGTGCTCCAACTATTCAGGTGCCCTTGGTTCTCTAACTTATATCTTAGCTGTGATCTCTTCCTGGCCCCCAGGCTCAAGTACAAGGCCACCGACTCAGCACTTCCCCTCATGTATGTATCTGCATCTCCAGTGGGCCCAAACTGAGCTCTGACTGAAGGCCTCCCCCTTCCACTCCCTCTTCCCCCAGTCTGCCTTTTATCACCAAAAGGTATCACCATTTGTATGGTTCCCCTGCAGGAAGAAATGCTTCCCATAATCACACTCTTTTTCTCACCCCCCACTCTAACCCACTGGCAATTTCTGTCAATTTTCTATTCCAAGTGTCTCCCAATGTTGGTCACGTCTCACCACCCTGGTTTGGGCCTCATTGTCTCTTCCCTGGACAGCCGAAATCACCTTCTCCATTTCAGTGGGTTTTTTCTGTAGCCTTTGATCTACTCTGCCGAGACAGTTGTCAGAGTGATATTTAGAGTATCATCGGATCATATTGTTCCTCTGACTGAAACTCCTCCAGAACTTTCCATCTCTCTTGGGATAAAATGCAGACATCACAGCCCGTTCTGTGCTTTCTAACCTCACCCGACCCTGGGGAACTGGACCTGCCTTATCTCTCTGTCCCCTTCACTACCTTCTGCTGCTCTAGCACTCTCTTGCCCCTCACTGAGCAAAGCCACCTACTTAGCTCCTAACACTTGCTGTCCTCCCCAACCCCGTCCTGTCAGCTCTTGGCTCATTTCTCCTTTTTTTGACTTTGCCCGTCCATGTCACCTCCTCAGAGAAGCCTTCCCTGTCCGTGAATTCGCCCTGTCCCTACAGCTCTCCACCCCGTCACCCTCTGCGTACTTCCCCACCCCATTGTCCTCTCAGCACTGCTGTCTGAGCAGGTAGCTTTACTTAGGATCTTAGTTAACATCTAGTTCTCCTGCTCCAGTGTAACCTTCACGGTGGTAAGCCTTTTCTTGCTCACTGCCCTTTTCTCAAAGCCCAGAAGAGTACCTGGCATATAAAAGTCACTTAAGTGGATGAATGAATGATGCTCAGAGAAACACTGTGGGCTACGAAGAAGAATATCGGCCAAGACCCCAAATCCATGCTTCTTATTTTCATCTGTGCTTCTACTCCTTCATCTTGGGCAAGTTATTGAACTCCTCTGGGCCTGTTTCCTATTGATAACAGAGGTTGCAAAACTCTTCTTATTAAAGGCCCAAGAGTGAGCACTCTAAGCTTTACCATACAGTCTCTGTTACAGTTGTCCAACCTTGTCCTACAGTGCAAAGCACCCACTCAGTGTGTAGAAGAGATGCTGGTTCAGCTCTCGGGCTGTAGTTTGCTTGCCTTTGGGTGATGTCCAGAGCTCCTCATCTTTAATATTATGGGCTCTCATACTTTAGGCATCTAATTAAAAAAAGAATGAGTAACTTTACAGAGAGGTCCTAGTGCACCCAATTTTGTTAACAGTAGTAACAGAAGGGACTACTAACTAAAGCAGATGGAATTGTCTTTGGGAAGATTTGTAGCTATCAAATGGGTAGAAGCAGACAAAGGGGAGAACATCCCGTGGAGTGACAGCCCTGCCCCCAGTTACATCACACTTGAAAATCAGAGTTTAGCACCCCTTTAGAGTTGAGCAGTTACTCGAGTGGCAATCAAAGTTCCTCTTTCTTAAGAGTATCTTTCCCAGATAAGTGACTTTAGGCTGTATTAATCAGACAAGTAGAAAGCTGTCTCCCTGCATCGTATTTGTAGATGAATATAAATATCTGCGTTTAAATACTCTGTAATGACTCACTTGCCTCTTTTGCCATTCCTTGAAATGACATCAATATGAGAAAGCTTAAAGCTGCCCCTTGCACTTTCCTCAGTGTTTCTGCTGATGCAGAACAGAGGAGGTTCATCCTAGGCTGGTGACACATAGATGGGGCTCCATATAGACATTACTGACCTTCATAGATAAATTTCTCCAGCCAGAGTTTAAGACCAAGCAGGTGGCAATTGCATTTCCAGAGGTTGTTCTGGATCAATAACACCCTCAACCTGGGCATGGATTCTAGGAGCTCACGACTGAGATGATGAAGCTGGTTTTGTTGCACGGCAAATATAGTCAGGTTCTCCCAGGGTTCGCCCAGGGACTTGGGAAGGTGGCTGATGTCGTTGGACGACAAATCAAGTTCCCACAGCTGTGAGAGGGAATGGAAAAGTCTGCTTTCCAGGGAAAGCAGGGAGTTCTGGGTTAGATTTAAAATGCGCAAGTGCTGAAGTCCATGGAAAGCTTCAGGGGCCAGTTTTGAAAGGGAATTGTTGGACAGATTTAAGGTCTTGAGCCGTGGCACTGACCTAAATGCAAGAGCAGGAAGCTGGTGTATCTGGTTATTTTGTAAGAGCAGTGTCAGCGTCTCGGGGGGCAGATCGGGAGGGATTTGAGCCAGACCTTGGTGGCTGCAGTCTACAGAATTTGAAGATGAGTGACAAAAGCACTTCTCTGGGCAGCCACATGCCCCCTGGAGCAGAAAGATTGTGCTCGAAAGCAGCAGCAGCACACCTAGAACAAACAGAAAGAACATGGTTTGAGGGCCTGTGTTTAAGGAGGGGGATAAGAATTCCTCTCCCTTGAATTCACAGGTAATATGATTCTGAGCCAGGTAACCATCTCCATCCCGGGAGAAAGCTTGTATCACTCACATTTAGCAGAGTCAGGATGGACCAAGCACATCCCAGGGTGAATAAAGGATTGCAAACTCTGTGCTAACTATGGTCAGAGCTTCAGAAAAGAAACTTTCTCGGTGCCTCAGTAATCAAACAGTAGAAGATTTAAGGATCTCAAACAGAACATTGAAAAAAATCTCCCAAGAACACATGCCCTTTGTAGGACATGGCTGAATTTTGTAGAAGAGTGACAGAGGGTTGCAGATGTTCACATTTCTGCAAAGCGTGCTGAGACAAGCTCTGTGCAGTGGAATGTTTTGTGATGATAGGAATGTTCTACATCTGCTGTCCAATTTGGGAGTCACTAGCCACATGCGGTTACTGAGCCCCTGAAATGTGACCACTGCAACCAAGGCACTGAATTTTTATTTGTATTTAATTTAAATTTAAATGACCACATGTGGCTAGTGGCTACTGTATTGGCTAGGACAGGTCTAAAGCATTCCTACAAATTGCTGTCCTTGTTAGCAGGTGGAATCCCATGAATAATGATTGTCTCTGCTCCTTTTTTGCTCAGGATATTTTTAAAAGTCAAAAAGCATGAAGAGTGATATAATAAACATCCAAGCTAGGTATGGTTAGCGCACACTTGTAAGCCCAGAGCCCTGGGAATTTGAGGCAGGAAGATTTCCAGTTTGTGCCCAACCTGGGTAATCTAGTGAGATCCTGTCTCAAAGTATAAAAAACAGCTGGAGATGTAGCTTAATGTGAACGCGCTGGGTTTGATCCCCAGTATGGGAAAAAAAATCCGCATTCCTATAACAATTGTGCCAGCCATCCATAGGTTATCATAAAGCCTTCATCTTTCTTTTTAGTAAAAAAAAGAGAAAAAGTGATGCATTAGTGATGCAGAAAAACTGCCTTTGATTAGTGCCCAAGTCACCTCATTTCTAACCAGAGTACCCAGCCCCCATCACTATTGATGTATCCCTCTAGGCACGTTAGAAACAATAGTTATGAAGGACAATAGTGAGTAACCATTTAGCATTTTAGGACAGGCACTGCTCTCATATATATATATATATATATATATATATATATATATATATACACACACACACACATATATATATATATATACACACACACACACATACACATATATATATATATATCTCTAAGCTTTGTAAATATGGTTCTATTATTTACATCATTTTAAAGGTGAGGAAACTGAGCCGTGAGAAACAAAATCACTTGCCCAACGTCACACACATAGTAATAGAGCCATGATTTGATCCCAGTCTCTGCTTCCAGAGTCTGTGAAAGTTTTTGCCTACTGTGCTCCACTGCCTGTCAAATGCTTACTTAAACACACACACACACACACACACACACACAGTAGAATGGTTTGCAAACATTCACATAAATATCATCAGTATGTCTCATTCGTAGTCTGTTTTATTCACTCGAAACTGATCTATTGCCATGGATACATAGAAAACTAATTTCTCCCTTTTAACTGCTGTAGAGTATTCTGTGGTGAGACCATGTCAAATTTAATATTTAGTCACTCCCTCACTAAGGGGCATTTGAGCTGCTGTACTTCTTTGTTATCCCTGCATTACAAGCAGTGCTGCAAACGGCACTCATCCACTGCTCCTTTGTCGTGGAAATGTGGGACAGGGTGCTGGAATCAGAAGGGATCTCCTTGTGAGGCTCGTAGAAGATGCCTGTTTATATTCCCATCGATACTTCTAGATGATTCTCCAGAGTTGCACTTCGCTCCCTTCTTTTTCTTAAGAATTGAATTTCAAAATATGGCAAACATCTGTCAGGGGCATTTTATTAAATTGGTAAAGAAATTCAGAAGACCACACAATGATATTCAAAACTCAAAATAATTATCTACTCACAAGATGCTGTTAAGAAAAGTTGCTTGTTTGGTTTGGGCCTCGTCACGGGAAGTATACAATGTGGCTGTCAGTGTCCTTGATTCTGTTTCCTGTGTCCCTGAATTTTCTATTCGGAGCTCAGGTGTGGGGCCAGAGGACAGATGTGTGAGGAGCTTTCTGAAGGGGGTGCTACTTGGATTAATTTTGTTCAAGAGATGCCAAGCATCAGAGTTCCCTTCCCCTTTCCAAAATATAAAAGAGCAAAAGTTTTGTTTTCCTTTTATAATTCTTAAAATAATCTAAATGATTCCTTTCAAAGCCAGAGCATCTTCTCATCAGGAATAAACTTTACCCCTCACCTTGGCTGTGGCACTGGAGCATTACTGAAAGCCTTGTCTTTCTAAAACTGGGCCGGTTTCTTCATTCTTTCTTTGGCTCCACCCCACGCCCCAAAGGAAATAATATATGAACTCCAACTCCCAGCACCATGTTTCTGTGAAATGGCCCGTGACCTGCCAATTGTGTATCCGCACCATGGCTGCATACTTCTGTCTCTGGCCCCTTCCTCTACACCCAATGTGGTGAAAACATAAATCTTCCCATTAAAAGACATTTTTCACATCTGCCTGATCTTTTAAGAAAGATGACTTGAAAATAGATTTCCCACTGACACATTTCTAAGGGGATCTCCTCCCTCTCTTGGCCAGAGAATTTCTCTAACGGACAACAGAGTCGATCACACTTACCTTTCATGGCTGAGTCTCTCTGGGCTGCACACATAACCTGCCCTTATTAATTTCCAGATCAGCAAACCGAGAGCATGGCAAGCTTGGAGCTCAGCTTTTCATTCACTTTTTTCTGAATCTCGCTGATGCTATTCTTTGGTGCAGAAAACAGTTGTCGTTTTCAGCAGATCACTTATTTAAGCAGCCTGTCCCCTGGTCTCCGTCTGGCTGGGGTCTCTTTCCAGCAGAGGATCATCTGATTGTGTCCCTTCTTTCTTAAAGTGTCAGTTCCCCCCAAGATCATCCCTGCCATTCCCATTCAGATGGCGAGCCACATAAAGAATGTTTGTCAGACCTCAGTGAACAGCTGTAGCATTCACACATGACCCCGGTGGCTCAGGCTTTTTGATTATTTAATCTGCTTGAAGTCCAGGGCACCAAAATAAAACAGCCTTCTTAATCTGGTTGTGGCTTCTGAATTCTGTTGACTTATTAAGCATGCTGTGTCAACCTCATCGGGTCGGGGGATGCTCAACACGGATCCTCGATCTGGGGGGTTAGTAACAGAGCCAGAAGATTGTACAATATGAGGACAAATTGGCTTGCTGGAGGCTGACATGGTTTCCACAGTGCACTTCTTTGGTCATCGAAGGCTTATTCAGCCAGCGTCCGTGGGGATTAGCTGTGTCAACAGGGTCTTGATGCCCTGAAATTCATAGCCACGGTTTCCTTTAGTAGACATCACAGCCTTTTCCCCCTGGTGCCACAAATACTTCTTGGCTACTTGCTCACTCCCTGCCCCCTCCTCCTGGTCAAATTGACCTTTTGGTTAGCATGACTTTGGAAATCCTTCTCCATCTTTCATCATCTCCCTAATGCTGAAGGTCTGGCCCTTTCCTCATTTTTCACATATAAAATAATAAAGCTGCCCCCTGTGAGCATCAGGCATCGCTGAACTGTGACTGTTCTCTAATTGAAGCTGCTGGGAACTTTCCCGCCAGGGATGGGAACCAGTGCATTGAATGTGCAGATCCCCTGCCATTGGTTGAGGAGGGATTTCGGGGCCGGAAGCTTCCCTTCTCCAACACCCCCACAGGCCCTTGGGGACTGCATTGTAAGGGGAAAACTGTGCTTTCAGTTAGGTGGTCTGAAGGGAATCCCCAGACCCAGACAGTGTCCCTGAGCAGTTGAGTATGGGCTCTGGAACAAGCTGCCCCTGGATTTGATTCATCCATTGAGAACCTCATGTCTAACATGGGAATAACAGCAGTCCTTATTTCACAAGATTGTGCCCAGGATTAAATAAAGCAGTACCTGTAATGGCCCAGAGTGGTTTCGTTTGTTTATTTCCCTGCACTTGGGACTGAACCCAGGGCCTGGTACATGTGAGGCAAGTACTCTACCACCAATACCACATAGCTGCACACTCGGCCTCAGAGTCTCTTAATGAATGTTCAAATTAGCCACAAAAGTGTGTTCCAGGACTTCTGAGCTGCTAACATTGGAATGGTGCAGTGACTTGAGGTATGAGCATGTAGGAGGCCTCCTGTAAATAGGACTGGATGTTGACTATTCTCAACATCATGTTCTCTGGGGACTCTTCTCCTCTGGCCAAGTCCCTCCCCAACATACAGACCTAGTTTTCATCCTGCCTCTTCCTGAAAGCCTGCTTACCCAGCCTTCCATCTGATGTCTCTCTCTCTCCAACACTTTTTGAATACCACAGATACAATGGGGAAAGATTAGTAGGTCAGATAATGAAAAGCCATTTAAATTTTAATAAGGATGATTCCTTCCTCCCTTCTTGCTTTTCTTCCCATGTAGCTGTTTTCAAGTGCACACAATTTCATAACAACATTTCTTTATCATACACCACCTTCAATGGCCTACCTGTAACATGGTTACAGATACTCCTTGTTTAATGACTGAGTTCCTTTCCTGGGACTAGGTCATTAAATGAATTGGTCACTAAATGAAGAATTGTATATAGTATGTACATTACAATATTCTGAACAAAGAAATGGTCAAAGGAAACTTCAACTTATGACTTTACTTTTATTTGCAGAACTACTTACATGCAGTACTTTTATTTGTATAAATCTTACATGCAGTAATAGAACAAAACTAAACTACTGTGCTATACAGTACAATCAGCAAAAAGTATGATACTATACTATAGAAGAAGCCACAATAAAACCACACTGCTGCCCACGTCTCTGAATTGCAAGCCTGAATATGGGTCATAAACTGAAGTGGCAGATCCTCAGTCCAAACCAGGTAGATCATTAAAGGACAGATAGCTGTATTATTCATCCTAATAGAACAAACACCTGTGAATTTACTTTTCCCGCTATGCACTACAATGTTACATATCTACCTGTATGCCTTTCTTTCCCAGAGGGGTGTGTGTGTGTGTGTGTGTGTGTGTGTGTGTGTGTGTGTGTGTGAAAGGCCAACCCACTCTGCTGTTGCAGTGTTAAAAACAAAAAGACAGGGCTGCATGAATGTGTGTCCTGCTCAAATACAATTTATTTACAAAAAAAGTGGAGGGCTGCATTGGCCACAGGCCATGGCTTGCAAAGCCTGCTCTGTCCCAGCCTCTAGCCACTCCTTCACTACTCCGCCACACCGCCTCTCAAGCACCCCCACCCAGCTCCACCCCCAGCCAGACATATCCACTATCCTCTTTCCTCACCTGTAAAGTGAGAGGGCTGGGTAGGATGACCTTTAGGTCCCACTTATATCTAAAACCTTGTCATTCTGGCTGGAAAGCATGAGTAGGTTTGAAAGGCACCATACTCACCAACTTGGTGACTTGAATAGACAGAGAATTAGAGTGAATATCTCTGTGGGTTCTAATGTGTCTTTCCGGACCCAGTGAGGATACAAGTCTCCGACTCAAGAGGCCTGAAAGATATAAATCCACTGACAACAAGATTGGGCTTGGGAGGCCAGGACACCTGCAGGGAACTGCTAGGATAAAAAACACCATTCTCTACAGATGGGCTGTGCGACTAAATGAGGAAGCGTAGTTTTGTGCTACATTCATCCTAATGCCAGCTGGTTTTGGGCAAATTGCAGGCTCTCCTAGTCCAGCTGCCCATCTGTAGAGTATAGTAATACCTACCTCCCAGGGGACAGCAAGCATAAGGTACTATTTGTTAAGTGCATAGCGCAGGTCTGATAGATCAAAAGTGGTATCTCCTCTCAGCAGTGTGTTTTCCTAGACCTCAAAGAATCTGAGCTATTGCAAATGCCCTGGGAACACACAGAGAACACCCACAGTGGATGGGTTCCTGGGAGCAGCTGCTTTCTGCCCCAAGGGGCACTTTGGTTCTATTTGTTCCTGCTGATCCTAACAGGCAGTTAAAAGATAGGCAGCACGCACATGGACTAGAAGGCTCCAGGACACGTTGAAGGACTTTGGATGGATGCAGAGGCTGATTGATCTATTCCATCTGACCTCAGCCAAGAGAACAAAGAGAAAGCATGTGACCTGCATGCCAATGCCCTCCGCTCCCTCCCGCCTTCCTTTGGCAAGCCAGATCCAAGAGGTGGCATGAAAACCGTGCGTGCAAAGAGTAATGGAAGAGAGATGTTGAAAGTCAGCACAGGCCAGACCGGCTCCCTAGAGGGGAGGTCTACATGTGACATTTTCCTGGCACCAAGACTTAGTAGAACCCCAGTTTCTCCCGTGGGGACTAACTTGAGATTCACCCTCAGAGTGTGATTATGTTATTGTCACAGTGAGGTTTCAAGAATTTCCTACCTTCCAATGCATACTCTTTTTGCCCATTTTAAGTCAGACTATTTCCTATAGTTAAAATTTCTAGTTAAAATTTCATTTTCTTTAAAAAAAAATCACCACCATTATTAACCTTTGGGGACTAACTTGAGATTCACCCTCAGAGTGTGATTATGTTATTGTCACAGTGAGGTTTCAAGAATTTCCTACCTTCCAATGCATACTCTTTTTGCCCATTTTAAGTCAGACTATTTCCTATAGTTAAAATTTCATTTTCTTTAAAAAAAAATCACCACCATTATTAACCTTTAAAATGGACAATACCTTGTAATCCAGCTCGCTCTTCCAGACACTATTATACATCTAGTTAAAAAAGAATAGGTTAGGGCGGGGGATTTAGCTCAGTGGTTAAAGCACTTACCTAGCAAGCGTAAGGCCCCGAGTTCGATCCCCAGCACCAAAAAAAACCAAAACCAAAACAAAACAAAACAAAAAACAGAATAGGTTAGTACTAAATATACCCATGGGGTAAGAGATTGGTAGTAAATTGTTAGATGAAATCAGGCAGTTTCAGCTCAAAAGTATATTGTATAATGATATTTATGTTGCAAAAAAATTACAGTTGGAGAAATTAGCCCTCGTGGTTGGTTCGTTTGAAAATGGAATAAGTAGGGAAGGGCAGTCACCAAACTGGTAGTACTGATTATTTAGCAGGGCTAAGAGGGAGAAAGGAAGATTAACTTTTTCTATGTATACTCCTGTATATATTTAACTTGCTACCACAAATATGCAAATTATGTCTCTAATTTAACAGCTCCAAAAGAGAAGAGCTGACTTTGAGTAGCGAGTAGGAGTACATTTGACATACTGGAATATTGAGGTGGCAGGTCCTCCAGTGGCAGGCCGAGTTGTAGGTGCACGTGTAGTGTGCCTGGAGATGGCCTCTTTTCACTGAGAGGATTAGCCCTGGAGGGAACATCTGTCTGTGCATGTGACAAGACCTTATCACGAATGTGAGCATTTCTCCCAGTTCTAACATCTGCTTGGGTCAAATCATGGCAAAGTGCTCTTCCGCCTCTGTCAGCAAGGTCCCCTGTCCAGAGCACATGCCTTGGTGACCTGTGCCAAGGAAGGGGCTGGGGCAGCCAGGCCCAGCAACAGCTGCAGCCCAGGAGAGCAGGGAGGAGTCTCTGGCACCATGTATCCATGCAGAAATTTCATTTGGCTGGGGAGACAGTTTGGCATTTGGAGGCATGTGGCCAGTAGTGAAAATATTTCTCTGGGTATTGTGGATGACCAAATGGCATGTAGGTATAAAGTTTATACTGCTCTGTTTTTAAAAACTTCCATATTGCTTGCTTGCTTCCTTCCTTCCTTCACCCCTCTTCTCTTTCTCTGGACTTATTCTATAACACATAGCAAAAGAAATAGGAATATATTTTTAAAAGGAATCCTATCAATCATTTAGTACATTCAGTGGAGCAGATATTGCTCTGGGTATATACTAAAGCCATGCTAGCTGTGTAACAACAAACCTTCCAGCCTTAGTGACTTAATACAACAATAGTGTATTTATTGTGCTTATTATAGTCTAGCTCTGGTTGACAAAGCAGTGGGCTCCACATAGTTACTTGCTGCTTCTCTCTAGTGACTGGACTCTCCTCTTGGGTGTGAGTTCTCTCCATCATTCAGCTGATGGAGGAAGAAAATGAAGACAACGTGTGGGCCAGGCCTGGAAAAGAGATTTATACTTCTGTTCATATTCCATTGGCCAGGATGAAATCACAAGACCATATCTAGAGGCAAAGGAGTCTGGGGAATGTAGTCTAGCTGTGTACCTGGAAAGAAGAGACATGGCTGTTGGAGATCATTAGCAGTTTCTACTCCCATATTTTATTTGCATTATCTCACTTAAAGGTGACAACTCACTACACTAGACTAAAATTCAAATGACCTTTTACTTCTGCCTATAGTTTCTATGAAACCTATACGTTAAGTTCATTATATAAATGTTGAATGAATCGGTCAATAAGGGTGTTATTGTTATTTTCCTTATAGTTGACAAAACTAAGGCTCAGAGAAGTTACATTTCAAGGATTGAGAGTACTCATACTAGTATAATAGGCAACCTGTAGTTTTCTTCATTTTATGCCTTAGGGTTTTTCTTTAAATACCATTCTTTCTTTTGACAGTAAGCTGCGGATTTAATCTGCAGGCTCAGACTCAGAAGATGAGGACAGTTTCCTTTTGAGCTGATGAGCAGAGAAACAAGGCTGCCGTGCGGTTCCTGCAGTGAGAAGGTGGAAAGGATATGTTCACTCTCTTGTTTCCACCAGCTCTGTAGATAACATAAAAATTCAGATTCAAGAAATACCATGAATCATTCAGCTCAAACTCGCTTTAGCAGACCTCAAATTGTCTGAGAAGCTCATGGATTAGCGCAACTAAAATAAAATCAGTGGAGTAGTGGGTATGGAATGCATGCCTCTCTCCTCCCCAAAGCTGGAGAAGGCAATCTTTGTGACTGCTTTTCAGCACTGTTCACGGGGCCCAGGACTGAGCTAGGTGCTTGGAGCCTAGGAAGGCAAGCACACTGGCTCTTGGCCATCAAAGAGTTTACTAGTTTTAGGATGCTAGTTAGCAATCTCTGTTTCTTACATCAGAAGTGATACTGATCTTCTCAGTACCTGAAACTTGCCACCTGTGAGAGATTTTGATGACTTCCCTCATACTTTCCAGCTCCCAAGGGACACCTCTCAAAGTACCAACTTTGTACAGTATCAGAGGCCAAACTAGATGCATTTATTGGGGGGGGGCATCCTCCCTGAACTCCCAGGTTCGAGAAAACACACTTTCCAACTCAGTCTCTTCCCAACCACAGTTCTGTAGCACTTTTCATGTACGTAAGATGTATGTGAGGGTAAAGATGGGTTTCAGATAAGTATGATTAAAGGTAATTAGTGAGCTCCTGGGGCTGGTGCGGTAAACATAGACAGATGCTGGTGGATGTAAAGCTAATAAAAGAAACAAAAGGATCAAGAAACATGGTGACTTGAGGCTGGCCAAGGCCTCATGCTGACACATTGTTTTACTTAGATCTTTTGATTGGCTACTTTTGTCCCTGCCCCATGGATATAAATTGGAATCAAATTCATGTTCATATTTGATTGTTTACTCATGTTACACATAAAGTGAGTGTTTATAGTTCTTCTTGGTGAATTTTTATTGGCTTTTGTACTTTTATAATAACATGATAGTCCTGTTCCTGTAATAGATTACAATGTGTGTTTCATATTTTTAAGCTATAGCTTAGTATATGCACATTGAGATGCAATAGTGAAGCTGCCTTGCTTTTATTCTGTTTAAGATTTACTCTGTATTAGCTCTTTGATACACATACGTTGTAAATGTTCTGGAGAACATAGTTGTCTCAAGGAAGATTTTCATTGTAATCCACTGACTATATATCCTGAATTTTATGGGCCCTCTTTGATTCCAGCTTCATCTGCCTTACCACTTCATTCCAGAACAGTGTCCCTGTTAAAAAATAAAACAAAAACAAACATAAAATCTGGAGCGAAACCATCAAGGCCCAAATGCTGCTTCCAACCTTTCCTGGCCGTGTAATCCTAATTGAGTTAACTTCTCCAATCTTCAGTTTTTTCACTGGGTCCCAATTTGTACATTTGTGGGAAGGGCTAAATTATTATTTTTTTTAAATGTCAGACTCTCAACCAAATATATCTTTGTGTGTAGCAACGTAGATTAGCTAGTGTCTTCTTTATCATTGTGTCTGTATCAGCCAGGCACTGAGGCTGCGTCTGGGTGCACTAATCTGCTTGGAACAACAAAGCAAGTTCAATGCAAAGGAGCATTTTGCCTGTAGACAGAGTTCACTGTCTTTTCAGAATACAAAGAATGTGTGTATGTGTGTTTACCTGGAATCAGTTGCAAACTCAGTGGATCTGCGCTAGCTCGGTATATTATCCAATAGTTCCACAAAGGGAAATTTGTTGTTAGTGTCTTGCAACTAAAACCTTCATGTAGGATATTTGTTAGCAAAACTAAGGTGCAGCCCTAATTTTGCTGCTGCTTCCATCCAGGTTTATAATAGGTAGCTTCCCATTCTGATGCACTGTTAATGTGCTTATTCTTTTATTTAAGTCAAGAATCCTATATTGGTCCCCCTCCTGTATGCTGTGCTGTGATCTGTTAAGGTTTCCCTGTCATCTCTCCTCTAGTCATCTGCTGTTGGTAGGAGGCTGGTTTCCACATCCCTACATAATTAGAAGAAGCATGTAATCATCTCCCGAGGGGCATTTGGCTTTCATCATGAGGCAGGACTATCAGAGTTTGGAGGTGGATAGGAGTGGAAACACTTGTGTTCAACAAGCAGGCTTCTTCATGTATTGTCAGCATTTCGTTTGGGATTCTGAGGAGAGCAAAGGAGAAAATAAACTCACGTAACTCTGACTGCCATGGTTGCTGTTTGTAAGTCTCCATCCACGGCCTCTAATTGCTCCTACCATGAAGGTGTCTGAAATGTAGCTTGTGTGCTGGACTGTGTGATGAAGATTTCAGATGGTTAGATATTCTCAGCTATTCCTGAGAATGAGCAGTCTAGGCAGTTACTTCTTAGAGATTGGTGTGTCTTTATTTATTTGTGCTTCACAACTCTCTTCAAGGTGAAAACATCCTTATGTAAAAACCAGGTGGACCGTTTGTCGTATGTTCTTTGTTGAAGAAGCATCTTGAGTACTCCTGACCTACTAGCCTCTGTGTTTGGGCATATATGGGCTTCAAAACACGACACAGCAAGATAAAAGGACCTATAGTCCAGATAGCCACTAGAGTGTAGAATGGAGGCAGACACTCATTTCACATCTGCAAAAATGCAGGAAATATGGTGGAAGGAAGAGGTACATTGGTTATAAGAATAGGATCAGGGAATTTGCCTTGAGAGAGTGGAGCAAGCATCCCTACAGATGTTAAAACCTGTTTGGAATCTGAAGTAAAGGAAGGAGAAGGGACAAGGATCACTCCGGGTCAAAAATAGGGTATATGTTAGTTTGAGAGGCCAGAAAGCCAGTATGGTCGCAGCACAGAGGGTGAGGGAAGTGCTCGGGCAAGCAGATGAGAAAAGGAGAGGAAGCTGGTTTCAAGTTGGCCCTCTGTCCACACTTCCCCTTCTGCTTTCCTGTTAATGCGACAGAGCTTCACCTCTCATGCAGACTTTTGCATGAATGCTGCTGCAAGGGGTTTGGGTCAGGATTAGAGCCCTACAGGGCGCTTTGGGAGGAGCCATCACTTCGGTGGTATGTTTGGTAGCTCCTTAACTAAAGAGATGCCCCTTGCCATCTTCTGGACCCTTCTTGGAAGCGATAGAGAGGATGGTGATTTTGCAAGCCTTACAAAATATCAGTATACATTTATCAAATCCTGAGCTTTTACCTGAAGTTTGTAGTTGGGGGCAGCAGAATAGAGGAGCTGCCCTCCTTGGCACTTGAGAACCACAGTCCAGTGCGGTCAAGAAAACCATCCCTTCTGGACCCTGAGGCCGCGATGATGGACAGAACTTTCCCTCCCATGAGAACCTGCGTGTGCTGATGTGGATGTGATACCCAGCACAGCAGGGCTGGCTAACAAGTGTTAGTGTTGTGCAATCACCTGCTTTGCGGGCTCATCTAGGCCTCGTTCAGTGGCTAGCTATGGCCTCAGAATCCTTTCCAAGCCAGCAGCTTGAGGCAGACAACATCAGACAGCTCCTAGAATGGAGCTAACACAATTCTCATGGCCGTTCCCAAATTCAGTCCTTTCCATTGGCAGGTTTGACTAGCCTAAGTTCACCTGAAGTCTGTAATATAAAGGCACATGGCACATTGCTAAAGGGAGGTTTGAATCAAGCCCTAGGAACTAACTGACTGAGCTTATTTTCATCATCTCTGAAATTTCTATGTCTTGATGTAAATTTGGTGTCTTCTTCTCAGGAACATGATGATTTTTCTACAGTGAAAATAAGTGAATTCTTTATTTTTAAAAATGGCCTTCAAGTGAGAGACAAAATGTGAGGACGTGTTTAAACAGAAGTTAGGTTGCGGTCTGTGCATTTGCACAGGAAATCCACAGCTTGCTTTAGAAATACAGTTCCAGAAAAGCCTGGCTATGGCCTAGGCATGCCATGTTTTTCATCTGGGGCATCTAGATGATCACTGTGATTTCCAGGGGCTTGCTGTGGGCTATATGTCAATCATGGGGTTCATGTATGCTGTCTCACAGAGGCCTCCAGCACGTGTCCATTGGGCTAAGAAGTGAAGGACTCGGAACAGAGGAAGACAACCTAAAAGGGTAACAAATGTTAGACAGGGAATTGGACACTATGAAGAAAGGGGTGAGCCCTGCTTGGGGTGATGAAGCACTGTTACTAGCAGCTTATTCTTCATTTAGTTCTTCTTCTGTCAGAATATCAGTGTGCTATGTCTGACTGATACAATTGAGTCCCTAAATTCTCCTGGTTGAATCCCAATACCTAAGACTCATAGTTTGCTTTAGGGGGTCTCAGATAAAAGGTGCTTTACTGGAAGCCCCCGTGTCACTCCTCTGCCTTGCCCTCTGCAGGAAGATGTCTCTCCCTCTAACTCTGGGACCAAAGGTGAGAGAGGAGAGGAGAGTTGCTATCTCTCTGCTTGGTTGAGGATGGCATTCTGGGGCCAGGAGGGAAGAAAGCAGGGCATTTAGTGCAGAATGTTAGCAGTAGTCTGGTCCATCCCCCAGAATGGTGCTATCAGTCAGATCTCGGACACATTTGTCATGGCTGCTCCCTTGTTCAAAACCTGCCCGCTGGAGGCCCACCCTGTCTTCATCGCTAGGCAGGAAGGAGAAATGTCCCTTTGATCTGTAGCACAGTAGCAGGAGAAACAAGGCGTGCCGTGGACCTGTTTCCCTTCCCCCCATGGCTGTTTGGACACCACAGGAACAAAGCCCCATAGGCACATTTGCTTTGGAGCTCCAGACTTCAATAGAGCATGCCCTGGAAGGCAGGGGAAATGGAGCAGCCACTCCCGTCGCACTGAGGAATTCGAGGTCCTCATGCAGTGGAAAAGATGTCAGCACTCAGATGGAGGCAGACAAGCATATCAAAAAGAGGGACAGAAGCTGGAAGGGATGGAGCAGGCTCTACAGCCTTCCCACTGGACGGCACAGACTTCTGCGGTCAGGAAGGAACTACGCTTCAGCCACGTAGCTTTCCAGTCTCCGTTCACCACCTCAAGTCCAGTGAAAGGCACTGCCTAGAAACAGATGAGCTAACTTTTGAGATATGTTCATAATTTCAAAAGTAAGACAAGTAGCTCTGGGGAGATAGTGACTGTTTTCTACTTATCTTCCTTCAGAAAGGAAGGTTTTTGAGTCAAGTAATTCTGAATAGAGAATGTATGTCTTTTAAAAATATATTCAGCTTCCCTGTAGTATAGTATACTTTGATGTATTAAAATACAGCTCACCCCACTCGAATTACTGCCTCAATGCCTAATGCTGTAAAATTAAACTGTTCCTTGCTGATATTTTATTAAGCTCCACCAGCATTTCAGACCCAGACATCTCGCAGAGCTTCGGGCCATATGTTTTATATGCTGTCAGGGTGAACTCTGACATCAGTCGGCAAGCCCCTTCCCCCATGGCTTTATATAATGCAGCATTTTGAGAAACTCTGCTTAAGGCTGTGCTCAAAATGTCAGTGATTGGAAATAAATGTCTCTGTTCGTGTGAGTGGGAATGCTTAGAAAAACTCAAAACAAACAAACAGAAACATTGCTTCATGAAAAGTTCTACTTCCCCGGACATCACTTTTGTGCTTATTCTTGCGCTTCATATTCTTGAAATGTTTTTTTTTAAGGGGAGGAGAGCTTGCTTTGGGGGGACTTTTTTTGAAACCCATATGCAAAAAAGGGCATATGTTTATGCAGAGAGATTTTACCTCTTTAGCAGGAGTCAAAGGTACCTATATGTTTGCATTTTAAGAAATAAATGGATACAGCCATAAATGCCGATCCTCTTAACAAGACTAACTTTGTCATTTAATAAGAGAGATTATTTCATAGATTTAAAACCAGTTAACACATTTAAAACTTGATAAGACAAGGCAATCCTGGTACCTTTCCTGTTCTCCAGTGATTAAAGCAAATCGAATGCTGGTCTAGGGAGGTTTTCCCTGGTACAAGTAATGCCGTGAATGTTTCTCCTGGTAATGCAATTAGGAAATATTGGCCCCAGTTAATGTAACTTAAACAAAACATGTTGTCCTCGTCAAACTTGTTCAAGTTGTTAAACAGGCAAAGCCTTGTCCAAAAAGTTAAAAAACAGGGAATATAGTGTTTCCATGGAAACTCTGTTAAAATACTGATTTGTGGATATGATCATAATCAGTCCCATAATCTAATATGACTGAATTAAATGAAAAAGAATCTCAGTTATGAAGTCGGCCCCCTGTGTAAGAGTATTCTTACACATGCAGAAAACATATGGTTCCTGACGGACACTATTTTCAAACTACTTATTGGCGCAGAGAGAGAGCTTTGAGACTCCAGTTTTGTCTGTTTTTTTTTTCCCCCTCCATTCATTGTTCCTTATTTTTATGATGCTGGGATTATGTGGGGGTGCAGTAAATAAAGTCTTGATAACGTTTGGGTTTTTCAGTGTCTGTCCTTGCTCCCCCCTCACAGTACCCTATATTATTTTCATTGCCTTTTGTGACAAGAGAAGAGAACCCATAATATGACTTTGTGAGATGTTACAAGATTAAGTTTTATTTAGATAATAATTTCATCCTGATAATGGGATCTTGGAAGAATTCTAAGCACGATGGATGCCTTTGGCCTCTATAAGAAGGACACCGAGCCAGGGGCTAGAGTGAGTGTTCCTTGAATCTGGGGCAGAGGCATCAAGGGGGTGCGTTGGCACCCCTCCTTGCCACCCAGCTCTGCAGCTCTGTTTGCACCTGTCTGGGCTGTACTAAAAATGGAAACTGCTCGTGATGGGATAAACTTCAGCCTGGTGATTAGCAAAGACAGCTGTCTTTCAGCACACCTACTTGAATTATTTGGTAATTAAACCACCTAAGAACCATCACCAGTGGTATTCATGGAGTCGGTTTCCTTTTGCAGAAAGATGTATCTTCTGTCAGGTACATACTTCAAATAGAGTCTATTGAATAAATATTCGCCAGAGCTGAGGAGTCATCTGTACCTTCGTCCTGGCATATCTGTAGAATGACTTCATACTGGTGCTTTACACACCATCCTACAGTTCTCTGAAGGACACAGCACGGCTGAGACTCATCTTCTAGACAGGAGGAGTCAGATGGAGCTCAAAGATATGGGCTGCGACCCAAGGAGTGGGATGGACTTCTCCCTAGGTCTCCCCTGCACCCACTACGGTGTCTGCACCTCTTTCTGCACTTCCAGCCCCTGTTGATTTGGGCACTAGGAGGAATAAGCAGAGAGAGAAATAGGCTCAGGTCTGGATTAATGCTTCTCTTTCTAATTGACTTCGGTTTCATAACAAAGTTATATATGAACATGGCTTTTTAAAAAGTTTGTATAGTGCTAGAGAATCTTACAAAAAAGAAGAACAACAACAACAACAAAAAAACCAAGCCCTAACCCACTTCTTCCAGTTCTTGGTCTCACTTCACAGAGCAAATTGCTTCCAACTCTCTTAGAGTCTCTTATTGGCAAGTTGAGATTACTGCCTTTTAGTTAACTCTAGACATTACCTATTAACTTCCTGTAATACACGGTGCTGTGGACTTTTTACACTAACTCTCCTAATCTGCCTATTTCATGGTTTTGATGAATTAGACAATACCTATATTGTTATAATATCCTGTGTATAGTCCCTCATTTGTTAAAAGTATACTATTGCAAGTTTCCTTGTTTATGCTATTTTTCCTAGAATTAAAAATCCCCTGTCCCTGTGTTTGCGGAGCTTTCTGTCTGTTTATCACCAGCTTAACCCCCATGTGTTCTATCAGAGTTCTTAAATGCCTGTTACTATTTTCTAAAGGTTTGATATTTCCATCAGTTTCATCATACTGGGGAGAGACCTTCCTCACTGCGCTCTCTGCGGTCCCACTTCACCTGGGACCAGCTGCTCCCATCCAGCCCTGCTGGGCAGCTTGCGTCCCAAGACTTCCCTTTACCAGTTTCCCCTGCCGCATTCCCCTTTCTCATTCATACACCCAGTCCTCCCTTTTTCTTAATTTCTCATGTTGCTGAAAAATGTTCTCCAGTAGTTTTTTTAAGGGGAAAAACAGATAATTTCTGCGGTCCTTGTAGCTCTGAAAATGACTTGATTCTATTCTTTCACTTGGTATTCACGTGGCTAGGGATAGAATTATGAGCGGGAAATCATTTTCCATCCGAATTTTGAAGGCATTCCTTCATTTTCTTTTGTCTCCCAGTGCTGTTGTTTAACTCTGATGCAGACCCTTTGGTATGACCAGGCTTGCCCTAAAAACTTTCAGGATATATTCATTGTCTCTGGTTTTGGAAATTTCAAAATACTGTGTGTTGTGGTTTGGATTTAAAATGGGTCCGAAAATCTCGTGTGTGTGGCAGGTAACTGGACCATGAGGGTGCTTACTTATCAGTGGATTCATCCACTAATGAGTTCAATAACTGAATGTGCTGTTGGGAGGTGGAACTTGATCGGAGGTAGGTCACTGGAGGTGTGACCTGGAAGGAGTTGGTTGGTTGGCTGGTTGGTTGGTTTGTTTGTGAGTGGCAGGGACTTGCTATGTAGCTCAGAATGGCCTCCAACTCGTGGCAGTCCTCTTGCCTCAGCCTCCTCAGTGCTAGCATTACAGGCATGCACCACCACACCTGGCCCGGAAGGGTGTATTCTTGTCCCCAGGACCTCCCTTCTTTCTGTGCTTCCTGCCACCATGGGATGAGCCGCTGTTCTCCATCATGCCTTTCGTGCTTTGGAGTCTGCCTACTATGGACTGAATCCTCTTAAAAACTGTGAACCAAAATAAACTCCCCTCCTTAAAGTGACGGGTATCAGCTGTTGTCCCAGTGATGGAATGAAGGCAAGCCTGCCATGCCCCAGCCCTGGCACACGGGGTCCTCTGCCATGACCGCTCACCCAGCTCTTTCCAGTCAGTGGGAAGACGTGTGCCCTGACTCATTCTGACAGTCCCTTGTTTCTAAGGTGCCACAAATAGAAATGGAGCTTCTAAAGAAATAAAAAGCAGTGCACACTGGGGTACCTGTACTGAAAGCGTCTCAGGTCTACCCTCTTCCTCTTCCATCGCAGCCTCTCAGGTTCTTTCCCTTCGCCTCACTTTGTTTGTTAAGGCTCACTCCTGGCTTTAGGCTGCAGATTAAAAGCTGCTTCCGCATGGCCCCCAGAACTTGGTTGGGGCTCCCCTTTCATATCCCTGCATCATCCTGTACATGTTTTTTTCCCACTCACACGGATCCCAGTCAGTTGTGTAGCATCTGTATACCTTAAGAGATTTTAAGCCCAAGAGCACATGACACATCCTTCACTGTCCCCAGCTCAGAAGATCCTCATTTGAAGAGAGAAGAGAGAGGGAGGGAAGGAAGCCAAATGCAGGGGCGATGTCTGGAACCGCTAACGGCAGGAGAGACAATAAGGCCGCTTAGAAATGACCCCTCCACTGGGCAGGGAAAATGGAAAGATTGATTTAACAAAGAAGAAAGTAAGTTCACTTGCACCGATGCCTTGCTTCAGAATGCCAGAGAGTGACAGGGACGTGCACCTTCATAGGAGCTGGCTCACGACCTGGACAGAACACAAGTTTTGTCCATGTTGGAGAGGGAGGCTGCTTGGTGTGCTTCTCCCCTGGATGCCAAGCTTCCACTCCATTCTTTAACACTTGAAACACAGGAAAAAATAAAAACTAAGAAATGTAACACTGAAAGTGGATATAGTTTATTAAAAAGTCCCTGGGACCACTTAGTCCCCAGTTGAGATAATGCCGAAGGCGCAGGGCTCTAGAGTGAGTGATCTTTATCTGTGGTTGTAATACTGTGCTGATAAAAGTGACTGAGCATTGTGAAAAATTAATCTGTCTGTGACTGTAGTGCATTTAGGATGATTAGAGTTACCTGGAGAGCCTAAGGCGGGGAGTCAGCAGTTCTTTGCTGTTGACTGCTGTACGCAGCAACAATTCAAGGAGGATTTAAATGGTTTATTATAGGAGCAGTTGGTGAGGGAGAGTAAGATGAGTGAATAAGATATCGTTCTAAGAGGACTTTGTAGATCTGAGAACATGTCTTTGGGGTGGGGAAAGGAAATTACTGACTCTGGCTGGCAGATGGGTCATCATTAATCTTTTCTGGAATCCTGTAAGGAAAGTGATCTTCCATTCTAGGAAAATACTATAAAACCAAAGATAACAATTACGGAGCTTTTACTGTGTGCCAGACACTCTGCTTGATCTAACTTTGTCATCACGGCTTTAAAACTGAGCCAAGGGAGATTAAATAACTTGCCTAAATTCCTTCCATGACTAGTAAGTGGGAGTACTGGATTCTAATTCTGAGCCCACCATTATTCTATGCTGCCTCTTGACTTTGCCAGTAGACTGAGAAACAGAAAAATGGAGCGATCTTCCAAGCTCTGCTGATACAACCCTAAGAGAAAGCAGGAAGCAGAAGAGACTGTAGCAAAGACTTGCCAGGCAGGGAAGGAGGAGTCCCAGGAGTGTGGCCAGGCCACCCCTGCAGGGGAGGACTCCACAGGAGCTGTGGGCCACTCTCTCAAAGCCCACAGGAGCACCTACAACACGTGTCTAGGGATAGTAGCACAGATGCACAGCATCCTAAGTTCCAGTTGTCCCCATGGTGGCCTGATGCCTGCAACTGGCTGATTTACAGTGTGGAGACAGCTGAGACTAACCAGCATGCAACATAAGTCTTTGCTCTGACTGTACCCCATGAAAATAAGAGATCCCAATTCAATCAGTCCAGAGCTGTTCCTAGGAATAGAAGCTGTGTTGTGTATTCTGAATATCAAAAGCTTGAATACTGGGAAGGAAGCACTTTTGGCATCATGGACACATGGGGTGGGGAAGGTGGGTGAAGAAGCATTTAAGCAGGTGGTTCTTAAAAACATATATAGGCACTGTTTCAAACCTTACATAGTCTGCGGTTGCCTCTGGAGCAGTGCTGCTTCTATCTCTTTTCAACCATCTAAATTTAGCACTAGCCCTGTCATCAGCAAACTCTAATTTGGACCCACATGTGGGGATGGTCTTGGGAAAGGTGGGCAGGCCTGGCCTTTCCTCTTCAGCTCAAAGCAGACTTCCTGGAGAGGCAGTACCAACCAGCTGAGTGCCACCCTTCATAGACCTTCCTGTGATCTCATGTTATAGTAGGCTCTAGTCCTACGCCCCCACCACCTGGCCCGCTTACCTTTGGTTATCTTGTCTAGACAGCGAGGCAGGAAACTTTGTGCCTGGGCCAGTTAGGTTGGTGTGAGTACAAGGTCAAGTTAATGGAACCTGTTGAGATCCCATCTAACTGAGTGATTCCTCACTGTACCATCTCAGTCCCTACCTCAGTAAAAACTGGAAGATTCCTATCACTGGGAAAAATGAAAATACTCATGAAAGATGAGCAACCAGGTCCTGTGTGGGGACATGTGTGTGTGCTTTCTTCACTGTCCAGAATTTGGTGACTTAGAGCAGTCGAACATCCTATATGTGCTACACTAACAAACCAACATTTCACCATGAGCACCCCACATGGCCAGCTAACGAGGTACCATAGACGATAGGCTTGCTTGTCTGGTACACTGTCTTGGGAGTATGGTGGACCTTCCTGGGAAGGGGCATCAGGATTCATTAGAGGCACTTGGCATGAAGTAGAGAAGGACAGCTTGTATGCCACAGATCTCCATCATCAACCTGTGTTTGACTCAGTGGAGATGCTTATGGTGGGTCTCTACACATTAGGATAAGTTGCCCACCTCCTGTCAGGAGAAGCCACTAACCTAAACTGCAGCCACATCTGTTGGGGTGTCATTCATTACAGGCAATGAAAACGAAACTCAAATCAGCTTCTGAAAAAATCAGTAACTTAAAAGGAGCTAATTATTTGATTGTGTGAGGTGGGTGGAAACTAATTATCTCATGTAAGTAAAAAATCCAAAGCTACTTCTGGCTTCAGGTACAGTTGCATTGAGGTTTTGGCTAAAGTCACCAATGTTCTTGGTCTCTTGCTTTACTTTTCTGTGATGTCACACTCTTTATCTTCATGCAATGCTCCCAGCATTCTTACGGCCAGCTTGGTAGACTCGGTGGAAAGACGCCTTCTGCTTTATAAAAGTCTCAGCTTCAAGTTCTGGGGCTCCCTGGGATAGCTTCAGGGCCATGCAGAGGAGAGGAGGTGGAGAGGATGCACTCTGCACCTGGTGGTTACAGAGTTGACCCTATGCAAACCAGGAGGATGGAAACTGGAGGCGGGACAGCTCCCTAAAGGAAATGTGGGTGTGGGTAAGAGAAGAGGGGGTTCTGCTTCCAAAAAAAAGAGATGTGCATGCCCAGCTGGCAAAGGCAGCAGCTATTGATCATGCCTACGCAGCTGGACTCAGAATTAGTCCCAGCTGCCTCTGGTTATCTCAGGCCAGTTGCTAACCTGTCTGGAATTCTAGCTACTGGATAATGAAGTAAGTAGTTTGGGCTCAGTAGTCAACTCCTTAGTTCCAAATCTCCTCAATGTCACATCCACCAGTCTAAGCCACAGCACAGCGGACTGCTCTGGAATCAGGTTCCTTCTCCGCATTCACTAACAAGCACACTGCTCCCTTATTTCGGGCCTAATTGTGCTGTAAAGCAGCAAATGGCAGCCTGACAAACGTCCCAGTGTTGTTGGTAATGTCTCAGAAAATTTCAGAAGTGACCTGCAGAGACATACTCTGCAGAAGTGTGCACAGTTCCTGCCTCAAATGACCACGGCCTGTGGATCCTGGAAGGAAGATGTTATTTGCCTGCAGTTCTCCTAGAAACAGGGCCCCTGCCAAGCTCATCTTGTGTGTGTGCTCTGGATAGAAGTAATTATTTTTACGAGGCATTATTCATGTCTAGTCTACCTGAGGGCCACCCCAAATAATGTTTCTGTAGTTATTAAAGTCTTTATCAGGCACGCGGAGTCTCTAGCAGTTTCCTTTAGGGGAAAAGAAAAAGATTCCTCTTGAAGTCTACCACCTCCAAGGGCAATTTGCTGCCCATTTTCAGGGCCATGCTAAGTGGTTGGCACTGGAAAAAAGGGCAAAATCTTTTTCTTTCAAGTGCAGCTGGAGAATGGGAGTCATAAGTGAAAGTAGGGAACCGAAAGAAGCGTTTCCATGCAGCCGAGGTAGCTTTCTTGTTTTGTTGTGAGCTGGCAGACTTCAACATGCTCAAGCACTGTTTTGTCAAATTGCTTAGATGCTGAGCGTGGCACCAGCCCAAATGAATGTAGATGTTATTTTAGTGCTAGGAGAGATTTATTTTAATGTACAGATGCAGCCACTACAAAGCCCCCTTTTAAATCTACTGGGGGCTCTGTTCCTTGCTCTTTTCCTCTCTACTACCCTCCTCCTCATTTCAGGGAACTGGTATATGCTGTGAAAGTGCAAAGAATTCACTCCTTCCTGCTTCATCTCCCAAGGCAGTGACCTAACTGCTGAGAATAATTATAATTAAGATTCTTTGTGCAAGAAAAAGTCATTTGCAGAGCTTCATACCCTTTTCTGGACTGCCCACGATTCAAAGACAGTGCTACTTGATAGAACAAAATTTGTCCACAGCAGGGTGACCTACACAGCTTCATACTGCAAAGCAACTCCCCACCCCAGAAGCAATTTCTTATCTAGATCTGGGTTCTCTGAGACCAAAAGCGTCCATTCCTTTATTGGGCAGCTCTGAGATGGGAAACACATCAGTTGAGCTGAGCCTCAGATACCAATATCTTGCCCCTCTATCAGGGAAAAACAAACAGAAGGGATGCACATAGGAAGCCATGGCGACACCAAGGTTTGGGGTTCGAGGCTGGACAAGAGGAGGGGAGCCACAGCCCAAAGGCAGCAGGGTTAGAAAGGGGGGAAGCTCAGTAGACTCATTGGCAAGGGGACCCACAGGCCAAGACTTGTGTCCTGGGGCCTTCTACCTGTATTCTTTTTTTCTGAATGAAGAGGCAAACATGAAGGGCCTGGCTTTGAAAGGTGCCTCAGTCTTATCCCACCCAAGGCTCCTTTTCCATAAAAATTTGTAATATCTCCTTTACTATCTCAAAATGATACTCGTGGAAAAATAACCTGTTTCCCAACATGCTACCTAAAACATCTATGGAATGATACAACTATAATATCAAGAAATAAAAGGAAAGTGGTTTATAGTGGGGTAATAGAGGTCTTAATATGTAAATGTCTTGGGCATAACTGTAGAGGACAGCATGAATAGCCAGGATCTCTGTGAATGCCTTAGCCACATCCACAAATACTGCCGCCTTCACAGTGAGGCTACAGACAAAGTAAACTTCTCCCTCCCTCCCTCCCTCTCTCTCTCTCTCTCTCTCTCTCTCTCTCTCTCTCTCTCTCTCTCTCTCTCACTGGACTTTAGCTGCATTTCTAGAGAATTACATGTGCAAGACATGCTTTTTATCTAGATGTGAAACAGAGCTGGGGTCGAGGCTCAGACATAGACGATGTTTCAGAGCACATCAGTCCCAGGCAGAGCACTTGAAGCAGTGAGGCACATGGAATCCTTTATTGCGGAGGGCTGGCCCAGTAATTCTAGGACATCCAGTTATTGTGACAATCAGAGCGTCACAGCAGACTTCCAAAACAGCTCCCTAGAGGGTGATACAGCTCTGCTAGGAACCACAGAGTAAGGGGGATAAAAGGCAGCAGGCTTCTGAGTCAGGCGTGTGGGCTCAAAAGCCATCCCCACTGAAACCTGGCAGCTGCAGGGCCCTGGCTAAGTCACTGCCCTGTCTTGCACCTTTTCCTTAAAACAGAGACATTTTCTCCCTGTGGGGCTGCCTGCAGTGAGTCTTGGAGACAGAGAATCCTGTCACTGTGCTGGGTGGTGCCTCGGTGAGAAGGGGTCCCCAGACTCTCCTTTGGATGCTGCCTGGTTTCACAGGGGCTTTCTACCTGTCTTCCTTTTTCCAAACAAGGAGGCAGACACGATACACCTGGAGCCTTTGAACGATGCCAAGAGCTGCAGGAAACAAATCCGTTCATGGCCTTGGAAAGAATGAGTAAAACATAAAGCAAAAAGTTGTGAGAAAGCATGTGGACTCATGGCTGTCATTTTAAGCAAACCGTGCCACAGTCTTTTCTAGAGGGCCATTCTTTTTAAGTAATTATGTGTTGTTGATTTATCTGCTCTGCTTTGAAGTCAGAAAGGTCTAGGTTCAAATTCTGGCATCTTCAGAAGTCCCTTGCAGCTTCCAGAAGGCAAACTTCAGTCTCCGCTCTGCAGCTGGAGCCTCCAGACATGTCCATGTCCTCAGTAAAACAGAGGTGGTAAGGACAATGCTACCTGCAAGGATTCTAGTGGCTGTTGGGTTTTACAAACTCTCAGTGAATTGGGACTGTTTTGAGTAATTGAGATGGTACCACATCATTTTGTTTGCTTTCCAGCAATACCAGGTGAAACCTAATAAGGTTGGAAAGAGCCTGAGGTCCAAGCCAGCAGCTGCAGTGCACTTGGAGGCTACTGTGGCTTGTACTTTAAATGTATTTAGGGCTTAGTTATCAGCCTGTGGCAGGTACTATGGGAAGGTGATAGAACCTTTGAGAGGTGGGGCCTAGTGGGAGGAATTTACTGTAGGTCCTTGAGGGCAGGCCCTTAATGGGGCTATTGGGAGCCTGGCTCCTTCCTCTTCTCTTTCCTTCCTGGTCACCATGAGGTGAGCAACTTTGCTCTGACTCCCATTCCCACCATGATGTGCTGCCTCAGTGCAGGCCTGAAATCAGTACAGCCAAATGACCATGGACAGAAACCTGTGAAACTGTGAGCCAAAATAAGTCCTTCTTCCTTAGAAGTTGATTTCCCCGGTGTTTTTTGTCAGAGTGATAGAAAGCTAACAGAGCCTCTGGTGAGGGGACCTTAGCTTTTTAGCCAGGGAACTGGCGAGCAATGGTAGTTTGCTAAAACTGTGCAGAGACTCAGCTCTAGGGAGGAAAACAGGGTATGGATTGTATTAAGTAACGCATATGTTTAGTGTAATAGCTATTGCTGTGTGTGAGTGTGCACGTTAAAATTTATTGAATTATTTGCTACGTGCCTGGCACTGTGCTTGCCTGCTGGTGTGCATTAATTTATTTAGGGCTTACAACAAACCTCTAAGATGTGCACAACTCCTGTTCCCACTGTGCAGATGAGGAGACTGACTCTGAGGGTGTGCTGCTTACATATGAGACAGGCGGGACTCAGACCCAAGCTTATTTGATATTTTCCAATCCAGGCATACACATAAGGAAAGAGATACAGGTGGAAACAGATTCAGGTGGTAACAGCTACAGGTAGGGCCTAGTAACATTGTGGAAGCTTTTTGCCTGTAGAGGTGAGACTCATGAAATTCTCCATTCCTGGAACATTCAGGATTGGGCTAAGGCCCTGGGATACAGCTGTGGCCCTGTCACACAGTAGTCAGACGGTCCAGGCTGTGTGGAGAGGAAGCACCCCAGTTGTTTTAATGGGGCCCTCAGAAGACCCCATTTTCTCAAAGCCACCTCTTGTAATACTCATAAACGCAGGATTCTATTTTGAAAGCTTTTGTCCATGTCAAAGATCCAGTTTCCATGGAAGCAGCAAGAGCAGCAGCAGAAGACAAAGATTAAGCTGCTGGTTCCATTGTTCCCCTTGCCTGTGGACGCTAGGACAAGCCTCGGGGACCTGCCCACCCCACAGTGCAGGAATTCCTTGTCTGTTTGAGTCACCATGTGCCCACGCCCTGGTTTCTCTTTCCAGTTGGGCCCTGAGTGGATATTAGAAAAGGCTTAGAAAAGGCCATTGTTCATGTTCTTGGGTTACCAGCAAGTATGAGCCATGAAATTCAGTCCTCACACTTTAGTTGTGCAATCAATGCAACTTTAATTTAAATTTAATTTCTATCAGAAGCTGCCAGTCTGGGTAGGTGTGAACTTTCAGTGAATTTAGTGTCTCTCTTTACTTTCCTCTAGAGCTTACCTAAGGCTGCAGGGTGGGGGAGGCATTTAATCACCTAATCCTACAAGCAGTTTGTGAGTCACTCAGGCCCATCTGGTTCTCCGTCATCAGTCCCTGTACAGGTCAGTGCCATGCCCCCATCATTCCAAGGGAAGGTCACCTTGGAGTCAGTTGGCAGCTCCCTGGCCTCACCCAGAGTAGCCTGCTTGAGCAGGGAGCCTCCTTTTTCTGGGCTGGCTGTCTGTGGCCTCTGGGAGGTTCTCTCCTTTTCAGAAACAGTGAGACTCGGAAGAGGAAGCCCATGGGTCCTGCTGCTTTGCAGGGCTGGTAGAGAGAGGAGTGCAAGGTCAGGAGCACTCCCCTGCTCTGGGAGCCCCAGCCAGGCCTTGGGATGTGCCCAGGGTTGGAGGCCTTCACATGCAGAGGGCATACCCTGTGCCTTTCTCTGGGCTCAGCCTGCACCTTGAAGCCTCTTCGCTTTCAAGTCTAGGCAACTTCCCTAAATGGTCTGATGATGGTGCTGGACTGGAATGGAGGAAAGCAACTGGCTTAGGCAGTTCCCCTATTTTCTTTCCTGCCCCAGATTCCTGAGAGCCTCAGCTTCAGAGACTCAAAAATCCAGATTTTATTCCTTTGTTCTCAAACTTCCTCTGTGTCCTCCCTTCCCTGAGGCCTTAGGCCTGGAATGCTTTAGCTGAGGAAATGGAGAAGAGCCAGGGGGTGCCAGAAAACTCTGGGAAGAAGAATGTTGGTGACAATTGTGTTTCAAACAGTTATCCCCCAAAGAAAGCATGAGAGGCAGCTGATTAACCGTCTCATGGCCAGAATACCGTGTCTTTGCTTGTTCTTCCATTCACTCAGTTTTTATTTAATGCCTCCTGGGCGCCAGCTGTGCCTAGGGAATCCTGGTGGAATAGAGGAAGGTCAGCACTGAGATCAGGCAGCTGCTTACTGCCGAGGCCTCTGTCTGTTGGGCGGGTTCTTCAGCGTGGGCCCTGCTGAGAAGGATTTGGACTGGGCTGCCAAAGCAGAAAGGAAGGGCCTACCTGCCCCTCCGCCCACCGTCTGTGGACCTGCCCAGTGCAGACTGTTGAGGGACCCAGATGAGAGCCTCAGGTGTTGCCAACCATGTGTTTGGGAACAATCACTTAATGACAGAAGATGGCTTTTCCAGCCTCAACATCTGCCTGATTAAACTATGGGACAAAACTGGTATCCTTCATCCAGGGCTGATTCCCAAATGTTCCAAGGTCCTGAGATTCCAGGAGGCTGGAGAAAACAAAATGCTTGATTACTCCAGAGTGCTGTCTGCCCTCTCGTTAATGCTCCCTCCCCATTCATAAGCACCTTGTGTCCAGCTGTTCTAAGAGGGCCTGCTACAGCTGGACACATCTGCCAGCCAGGTGTTTGATTTTGGAGTATCTAGATGGCCAGAGGGAACCAGGCCCAATTCATAAGTACATGTTCTTCCCTTGGCTCTTTCTGGTGTAGTCAATCTTTCCATGGTAAATGCAATAGAGATTGTACATGAAGATAAGGAGTGATGGTCTTAATTGACCCACCATCAAGAGGGCATTTTGCATGTGACAGGCTATCTCCAGAATGACCCCCAGTATTGTTTAAACTTTCTTGTTAAATTCTGGTCCTATAAAGGCTAAGGACAGTCAACTTCCTTCCTGGCATCAGCCACAGATGTTCTTGAAGCTCTCAGTTTCTCCGAATGCATTACTAGCTTAGGATGTTGCACGGATCTTGCCTGTGACCTAAAATCTCTCTCCACCCTCTCTCCTCCTGGTTATGTGTCCTTGTGAAATTTTCCTCATCCTCCAGCCCTATCTCTTTAATGAAGAGCTCATTAACTCTACCTCCAGATTAGATTGGTAGTTCTCAAATTGATTTTAAAATAGTAGCCTAGTCACCTAAGCCAAATCAGTCATCCTTATCTGGACAAAACAGATCCAATTGGAATACTCAGATAATTGGTGTGAATGTTCTGGATTGTGACAGGTGACTTACCCTGATGTGTACCTCCGCCTGCATTTTATCTGACGGAAGAAAACAAAACAAAACAAAAAACGCTGAGCACATGTCAGAACTCACAGTTCTGGAAACCTCTTGACTTAGATGTGTGAGTTCAAATCAAGGGTGAAGACCACTACCTAGGAGAAGGCTTTCAACCTAGTAACTTATTTCTGTGATCCTTGATCTCCTCAGATATGGCTGTGAATAATACTCTGCAGAGTGTTGTGAGGATTGGCAGCAAAGTATCTAAAGCTTCTAGCAGATACCTGGCATGCAGTAGGGGGCTTAGTAAGTCCTACTGAGTACTATTGTCACTGCTACTGTTGTTATTATTAGGTGGTGTCGTTGCTATGGCCCGATTTATAAAGTAATTTTCACAACAAACGTGTTATATAATTTGGAGCCATCTCTGATAAGCAGGGAAATATGTTTCATGAATTAATTTATTCAGAAGCAAAAGGATATTGCAGTTTGCCACCCTAAAACGACAGTGGCTTCAGGTCTGGTGCAAGTGTGCGTGGGTTGAGGAGGGGCTATGTCTGGCCCAAGGCTGGCGAGCATGATGTACTGGGGCAAAGCTCAGAGGTTTTTCTCTTTACCCTGTCAGGAGGGGCCAGAAACAAGATCATACCCTGTGTCATCTTGCATCTGGTTGGATGAAAGCTTTTCACTCTTTCACAGGTCCCCTTACACAAACCCACACAGTCACCTGCTCTCTAAAGCACGGAGCAGTTCACATCTTCCTCCTTCCCTCCCCCGGCTGAGAACATTTTTGTAGCTCTCAGGATAGAGTCCAAGCCATCTGAGTAGAAAAAGTGAATCTCCTGAGAGAGAAAACTGTCTGAACATAGTGGACATGATGGGCAGCATGCCATCTGACCATCCAGTTTCCCCTTGGTGTTACTCAGAAGTGCCCACCTAAGTGAGACGCTTCCTAGGTACAAGCTATACCTAGAATGTAAACATCCTCTGCCTGGATGAGGTTGAAACAATAAATCATTTATAATAGAATTTAGTGTCAGTAACTCATAATCCTATGAGGAAAGATGAAGCCATTTTAACTGTTGACAAGAAGACCATCGGGATATTCTGTGGGTCAAACAGAGTCAGGTTTATTCCCTGCTGCATGGGGGAGCACAATTTGAGAGCCTTAGTGTCTCCCACACAGGAAGCGAGGCAGCTATTTATATGGTGTTGGCTTCTGAGCAAGTCTTTCGTGGTGGGGATCTGCTTGGAACTGGGCTACTCTGACACTGTGTACCTCTCTTGAGTCTTGGCAAAGCCATAGTCTTCTGAAGAGTGAGCAGTTTCCCTAGTTAAGCCATGTTATCCTAATAAGGGGATCCTTTGATCAGTGTGTTGTTCAGAAATATTTGTTTTGGGTAAGTTTTTGATGAAATATTTTTACTTACCTTATCTTTCTGGGTAAAAATTTTCTGAAACAAATAGTGAAGTCATGAGAGTCGTGTTGGTGGAGGTGGCCTTGGTTCCCAGGCCTGAGTTAAGTTACAGATTCAGACTGTCTCAGCCCTCCCAGCGCTAAGTGTGCAAGAGGTCACTCCAGGTCATCGTCTGGGGTGTGGCATGTGACCCCCAGCCTAGGGTTGCCAGAATTAGCAAATAAAAAATATTTTATCTGGCAAGCCTATAAATTTTTGAAATGACTTTTCTGTATATTAACTCTAGATCCCCAGCTTCTCCTGCAGTGTCAAATAGCTTACAGTATCCACATTGTGTTCCCTCGAGGCATCCCTGAGTGTAGGAGGTTCCCAGTTCACCACAGTTCCCACCCAGCCCTGGAGGGAATTTGAGTTTGGGAGCCTCGAAATGAACTAACTCAGGGATTCAGGACCAGAGAACTGGATGTGCTTGGACAAGTCCTTTTCCTGCAAAGTGCCCTATAACCTGAACCAGAGAATCAGAGGACTTGGAGGCATGCCTCCAGCATTAGGGTGTACCTATGAGAATATTTTGCTGCTGTTTTGTGTTAAATACAGCCACAAACATCCAGTTCTGGGGTGTTTGGCAAATATACATGGCCATTCTATTATGGGTTTTGAAATATTTAGAAATTTGACCCCCAATTTTGTTATAATCGCTTTGGTAAATGTTATTAGGTAGTGGCCTAACAAGGAATTATTAACTTGGGAGCTATAATTTGGAAGCTTGTAATTTTCTTAATGGACATTGATTTGTGCAGCCCTGATTAAAATACAATGAACCCTGGGGCTTAAATATTGTACTCTGAAACGTTGAAAGGGTGGGAATTGACTCAAAAAATGTATTGGCTGGAAAACTTTATTGAAATAATATTATTTGGAGAGTTTTGTGAGCATAAAATGATCTGACAAAAGCTATTCAGTGCCAGCTCCAGCAGCCTCAGCAAGCTGAGGGAATATAGGTTACTTCAGATGAAGTCTGGAAAAATGCTTCCAGATTACCTCAGGGGTGAAAAGAAAATTATTATTCCATTCCACAGCCCTGCTAATTCTTTTCAACATTGATCCAGTCAAGTAATTAGAATCCAAATGGAGGAAACAGGTATAATCGTCACTTATTAGACTTTACTAAAGGTGACTGTCCCAAGAAACCCTTGACAGGATACAAGTAAAGTAATCATGAAAGCAATGTGTGGGTAAATGGATCAAGCCTTCCCACATACATCCCCAGAAGCCAGGCACAGACAGTGGGCAGGGAGGGTTCCAGATTAAGATAGGCCTCCGCAGCTATGAGTCTTCAAAGAAAATCTTCTGCTATCGCGTTGTCAGTCAAGCGATAATGTGGCTCTGTTTCTCCTCCCTCCCTTTCACCACAGACGTACATCATATAGTGCTTTGTTATTTAAAAGTGAGTACATATAAGAAAGACTACCCCCCCATACCACAGGGACTATTTCAGAAGTAAAATATGCAACCGGTTAGGGGGTTATATTTATAATACCTCCTCCCCTTTTATCCTTGTATTTCTTCACTCAGCATTGGCTAAAATATGAGGTGTGTCTGCTGCAATGAGAATGGAATCCATCCCACCTCCCAGTTTCTGAAATGATGCCATACCTTGGAGATTAATATCCAGGCTTTACCAAGATTATAACAAATACATAGTACTTTGATCTAGTTTTCTAAAGGTTGTTGTGCTCGTTCTCCCTTGCCTGTAATCTTCTAAGAAAGCTTTTGGGTTTGCCAGTCTGACACCCAGGGGGACATGAGTGCAGCTGCCTTCTCTTTTTCTCTCATCTTCTTGAGGATACTCTGTTCTCAGTTTCGCCCAAATTAGTCCCAGGATTTTAGTTGTCTTTTGTGTCCAACATTCCATCATGCAATTCATTAAAATCTTCACATGAAATATTTAACAGATGAGCTGTGTCATAATGCACATTACGGTTTTAAATTTTGATTCATGTGGTCAGTCACTCCTTCTGGACATTAGCAGACCTCTGGAGTGGGCACGCATTTGATGTAAGGAAGGGTAGAGCCCTTTCCTTCAACATTCCCGCATGGTGGCCTTATTCCAAACCCAGTGTTAATTGTGAAATATTCCAAAGATTTGACACTCAGATTCATTTTTAGTTCTACTTACAATTAACTATTTTGAAAACAAACAGAATAAAACATTTAAACAAATGTGGCTTGGCTAGCAACTATTATGGTTGACTGTTAATTAAAGCATGTTGGAATCCCAATGTGCCAGGACTCATCACTATCACTGTTAGCAATCTTTGCCATTGTGCACAAAGAAATGAAAATTCAGAAATGCTGTCAAAGAGGGGTTGAGACTGGATGACAGATATTAACCCAGCAATGTAAAAATAGCCATAACCCAGCAGGAGTGTTATCAGATGGATTCCGATATTCCTGGGTTCTTCCCCTCCTCAAGCAAAGAATTGAATGAGGGGGACAAAAAGTAATTCTAAAGTTTTATTTAAAATTATAGAGAAAGGAAGAAAAAGGAAAGTTGAGCATAATGACAGAAACAGCAAAATGTGCACTGGGCCTAAAAAGCACGGTAGGGGTTACCACAAAAAAGCATGATAGCCTTGGGGCTGGGTATGCAGGGAGAGCTCCTTCCCCAGAGGCACCATAGGAAGAAAAAGGCCAAAGCTCTTGGCGCCATTCATATTTATCTGTGTTCTGTTCTCGTGAGAGTTTCTCCATCCTGTGAAAAGAGGGGCGATTGGAATTTTGTGCGCCAGGCTGACGTCAGGTCAAGGCCATTCCCCCAAGGTCATCTTCATCCTCCCAGCCAGGTCAGGAAACACCCTGTTCCTACATCAGGAGGGCTGATTTTTCTGGAGGAGGAAACCTAGGTATGCATTTTTCTGTAGAATCTGGGTTGGATTTGAAGAAAAACTAAGAGAGAAAATACATGAGGAAATCTCCAAGAGGCATCGTACTTGTGATTGACTTATTGTAGATTTGTTTTCCTAACGAAGAGACAATTTTCTATCATAGATTTCTACCTGTAAAGTTAGAATCTGTCAGAAAACTACTGTTTGTGGCCAGGCCAGCACAGACTAGCTCTGGGATATAACCTTCCCCAATGCACCAGAAAACAGTGGCCATTGTGTGCAAGCTGCCGGGGAGCACAGGGCCCTCACAAAGCTTTATGGCCAAGTGCCTAGCCCATGAGTTTATGCAGCTGGTTGTACCAGTGTTGGGGACAGTAATCTTCTTTAATCCTGTAACCTGATCTGTATAACCTTGTCCTAAGTGTACAGAAATAATCACAGTTCCATAGGAGTATGCTTAGTGGATGTCATGATGTTATAAAGCATTTACTCACTGATATTATGCCTAAAGAACATTTTGAGCTGTGGACAGTTTGGATTTACTGTGCATGAATTTTCTACATCAAAGGTGTATCAGGAGTTGGGGATATAGCTCAGTAGTAGAGTGTTTACCTAGCAAGTACAAGGCCCTGAGTTCGATCCCCAGTACCGCCCCCCCACAAAAGTGTATTGGTTGTGAAACAAACAGCAGAATCTCCAGAAGCAAATCACTACATGAATACTATCCCACTATCAACCCATTGGAGTATCCTAGTCCATGCTATTTAATATTATTTATTTTTGTTCCACAAAATTTCTGTTCAAAAGCTAGAGCAAGTGTGACTGTACTTGTGGAGACAGAGAGGTAAAGTGACATCACCGAGGGCATACAGCAGTCGTCCTAAAGAGAGGGTTAACAACAGATCTTCCCAGCACAAAATTTCTGGCTGTAATTCATCGGTGGTGGCTGGATTGTTTTTCTGTCTTCTAGTTGGGCTCCCCATGTGTATGTGAATGCACTGTGTAGATGGAGAACTGGGCAAGTTTGGAAGTAGGGGTGTTTGTGTGAGCTTGCGTGCCAGGCATGGTGAGCACTATTTACAAACCGGATTTGTACTCCTAAGGGTATGTTGCAGGTTGAGGCCAAGCCCGTAGAAAATTATTTCTAAATGAATACAATATGAAAGAGTTATTTTATTTCTAATTTTACATGTAACGTTGTTATTTTCGTGAGTTTCAGATTACACTTGAATGCATGTCTATTAACATGATATGAGATGCATGCATGATTTCATCTTGAATGCATTTGAATATAATAGCACTGGAAATGTAATTTGTATTCTCAAATTTTATAAAGCAAAATAAATAAATCATGGGGGGTGGTAGTCATATTGAGCATATTACATTGATTTCTTTGGGGTTCTCTCAAACTAATTACAGTACCAACTTCCCTTTGCAGATCCAGCTTGTCTCATATTGGCAGCCCACTTTAATCCAAACCCTCCATACCTGAGTCATCCTCATTTCTCCCACCTCGGGGTAGAGTGTGTGAAGAGCTTCTTTGCTTCCTAAGATGTGCTGGCGTGCGGTTCTCTGATGGCTCTTGTGATTCCTGGGTGCTAGCCGGTAGGACAGTCTGTAGTGATGGTTGTTCTAGACTGCAGTGGGCCGATACAGTAGCCTCTAGCTCCATGTGCCCACTGAGTTCCTGCAGTGTGACTAGTGCAACTAAGAAACTAAATTATTAATTTTATTTCATTTTAATTTAAATAGCCACATGTAGCTGGTGGTCATCAATTTGAGCAGCACAGAATCAAAAGATTAGAGATCAACTAGCTATCCTTAGATTTGAGTGAACGGATCATAGTCATTCGGGAAATCAAACGGTCTCTGTTTTGGTGCTTGGATGATGCCTCAAGATCGGTGCTGTCAGTCTGAGAATGCTGAAGTGTAAATTTCTCTTCAGTGACATGACTGCACTCGGCGGGCTGCAACTCTTAGCTGCTGTGTCCCTTGTGTCTTTATAATAATACACCTGCAACCTGGAGTAGACGGGATTTCTACAAAATACAGGAAGAATGAATGGAGGAGGACGGGGAGCAGATGGGAAGTTAAAAGGTTGAGGAAAGGAATTCTGGAAGGAAGACACTCCCCTGAAGTGCCACGTATTCCTAAGCTGATATCTGTAGCCCTGAATTCTTAGCCTACTAAGATGAATTGAAAGAACAATTACTTGGATCATTCAAATTCAAAGAGGTGTCAGTGCTTGAGGTATCTGAGCGTTTCATGTGAAAGGGTTCTGGACGTTTTAGGGTAGCAGTTCTCTTAACAATGCTTTGGTGTTTTCCTGGTTTCCATCGCTGTATCTTTGGGTTACTGTGCTGGGAGGTTCATCCTGTACTGGCAGATTGGGAAGGCTCCTATGGAATAATTTTATCGGGATTTGCTCGGCTCCTAAGAGGGTGAGTAAGGTATCAGCAAAAGCTCTTAAGACAAAGAGACTCTCTCCATCCTTATGATGGAGATTCCAAGCAGGGAGCCCTGGAGCGTTCATAATCTCCAGGCAAGTGAAGAGTGCCACAGACTCTGGGGAAAATATGTTGATGATTTTCTGGACTGTCTAAAAAATTTCAAACCCCAGGAATGGTGTTTTTATTTTCCATACTCTCCTTGGGACTTGGGTTTCACTAAAGCATTTTCTGTCCTTGTTTTCCTTATTAAATTAGCAAGACTGACTTGAAGCAGAATATACCATTATGGCCTGAAATGTTGTTGAAAGAACAAAATAGATGGGCATGACAAATACCCCAGGTTCCATTTAGGTCGTGGGGGATGGGGAAAGGAGCAGAACTTGCTGAAGTAAAGATGTTTTCTCTGATAAATGTTGTAAAGGAAAAACAGGGACAAAACAAAGGAAAATAGTGATGTTTGGAGTGGGATTTTTGTTCTTAGTTTGTTTTGCTTTTTGGACTTGAAATTATTTTCATGTTTAAGAAATAATGAGCCCAGTGCACTGTGGTGAACACATCTCATTCTCCCATCTCCCACTGTCCGGGCCCTGTGCCCAGTGCTTCTTCTGCAAACTTTCAGAGTGGATTTCCTGAAGTATATATCAGACCCTGCCCCTTCTCTAAAGATTTCTAATGGCACCTGCAGCAGATGTCAGTGTGTTTGTTGTTTTCCTGTAAAGGCCAGATAGTAAGTGGTCTAAGCTTTGTAGGCTGTTCCATCTCTGTTGCAATTCCTCAGTTGTATCATTGTAAACACAGAGATTTTGAAAACAAATGGGCATGGCTTTATTCCAATAAAACTTTATTTACAAAAAGAACCTGGCTTTGGTCCTTAGGCAGATCCTTAGCCTACAGGATATCTTTTAGATGCTTTGGCTTTTTGCCTTTTGACCTCAGCTTATACAAAAATCCCCATTCTTCTTAAGCCACACTGCGGTCTTTAGAAAGGCTCATCCCTTTGCCCCTGCTGTGTCCTCTGGACCGCCATCTTGTCTTGGTTCTCACTTTGCTGTGAGTTGAATCTCCACACATTACCTTAAAGCTCTTACTAATTCCCCCAACCCAAGTGAGTGCCTATCTTCTCTACAGTTCTTTGTGTCTGTGACGCAGCTGTCACCTTGTAGCTTCTCCTTGATTAGACCTTCAGGGGCATGTGGCCTTATTCCCATCAGTACCCAGCTTGGAGCTTAGCGCAGTGAAGGCCACTGAAGAGTCACAGAGTTGACTCACCAGTGGGGTTGTGAGAAGTATAATCAGAGAGAAGTAGATCAACTCAAAGGTGAAAATGCTGCAAACCCAGGTGGGTGATGGGAAGCCAGGGGCCACTGTTGCTTAAGGGACAGTGGCAGTCAGCGAGCAGGAACACAGCCCGGTCAAACCAAGCAGACCAGTCACGGTCAGGACTGTGTGGGAGCCCTTGTGCAGCAACCTCACGGCCCAGACGGGGGAGGGAGTGAGAAAGAGGGAAGCAGCATCTAGGTCAGGGCATTGGGACCAGGGAGAAGAAGAAGCCTGCTGGAGGGAGATCAGAGACACAGCCCGCTTGATTAATGAGATGGAGGAGCTGACTCATGAGCAAAGATTAAAGTGCCCTGAGGAGCTGGGGTACAGGACCAACGGGGCAGATGATAGCAGCCTCTAACTATGTGAGATGGATAAACACCCTGGAGGAAGCAGCTAGCTTCATTAGGGAGGTGAAAGTAGGGGCCCCATCAGAAAATGGGAGGGGTACTCAGAAAGGGCACAGGAAGCTGATGAGGAACTTAAGAGGTGATTGGTAGGTGAGGGGTAACTCTGAACTGTTAGAACAAGAAACACCATAGAAACACTACTGTGAAGTGGCTCTTTTAGGGAACTTCATGCTGTTAACCTGCAGGGCCTCACAGCTTGCCATCGCTGTTGACCTGGGTCCTAGGAGGTGGCTGTAGAATGACTCTCAGACTACCAGTCTGGGGAAAGCTGGCCGGGAGAGATCTGGAGGGGACCTGTAAGGGAGACACACCAAGGAAGACAGAGAGACTCATTTCCCACCCTTCCCTTAGATGCCAGGTATTGGCTGTTAGTACAGTTTTGAAATTTTTCTCTTTAACACCAGTTTGCTGCCAGCCCCTACCTGTCTTTGGTAAAACCAGAGGTAACATATTCTAAGCCCTTTGTAAGTTCCCCAGACAGTGCTAATGTGTTGAGAGCCAGCCCTGAAGAAGTCTCCTTTAGGCGAGATGCTAATTCACATGGAGGTTGCCCTTTGATCTGTCCCTCTATCTAGTCACTGTAACTGACCGGGAAGGGATAAAGGAAAGTAAGCACTGGTGGGTCAACTGTGTACGTGGCACCTTGCTGGGGGAGTGGATTCTACAAGAGCAAGAGAAGGTCCCTGTCCTCCGGAAGTTTAGGTCCAGGGATTGGAGGACACACTGGCTGAGCAGGCTGGGCCCTGAGTGTTAAAATGGGGCCTTTCAGAAACGGTTCTCATTCTGCGCAGCGAGACCCTGCCTGGCTTGTCTCATCCTAGAGCCTGGAGGGCCAAGTCTCTCCAGAACTACACTCGCAGTTACCTCTTACTCTCAGCGCTTGCCGAAGCAGTTCCTTTCGGAAACAGAAAGGCCCTGGGTAGTCTTAAGACGGCAGTGTGAGATCCTTGTAAATCTCCAAGTTCCTGAAGCCAGCTTAACAATGATCACCCAAGTAAGAGTTCTAATATGGTGGTGTGAAAAATTCAAAGAGTACTTAAGAGAGCTTTTTCCCTTGTAATTATGCATTTCTTTTTAATGGGTGATATTATTTAGGTTGACGTTACCGTGGGCTGTTTCAGTAAGAGCGTGGAGAGATAAATAGCAGTACTGGCGCTCTGCAGATACAGCAAAGATTGGGGAGGGCATCTGCAACTGACTGAAGTTTGCACAACTGCACCGCAGTCAGTGGCCCCGGGAGTCAAACTCTTCTCATTCTTTTGAACTCCTCTGAAGTTTAATCACTATCTGATGAGCTTTCCGCCCCGACCATTTCACTTTCTGAGTTATGCTGACTTGGCTTCATGGAGAGAAAGACGTGTGATGACCTTATTCATGTTCTAGTTCTGAGGTTCCACCGAATCCCACTTCCACAGCTTTGAGTCACTTCCTTAACCTCTTCCCTTTTGGTACCTTTCTGTCCCTAGAGCCAGCACTCACTCTTGCTTTAGGAAGCTTTTTACAAAGAATTGTGTTGTCTTACTAGAGTTTCTAGGGAAAGAAGAACATTGAAATGTGGACACTAGGGGGCCAGTTAAGCTAAGACACACATAGCAAAGTGACTTCCTTCCAAATACCAACTTCACGATAAGTCCTTTTCAAATGTTTATATAAAAAAACACATGCCGCCTGTGTGTTTTAGACATCTAAGTTCATTGAGTTGCAGCTGAAAAAGCAACTGAAGACTTATTGCTCTTCTGAATATACATTTTTTAAATTTCTAATTTCAGCTTATGTTGAATGGTGGGCTATTATTGCAAATATCTGAATTTTTGAACTGCCAAAATAATGTATTTCCAAAGAGACAGTTGCACTGTATGTGGTTTGTTTTACATCTGTGAGTACAGGTAACCTCAGAATTCCTTACTTGGAAGGAAAAAATGTCTTTGTTTTATACTTCGCTGTACAATTTTCTCTGATAGGCTTACATCAGCTTCTTGCCATGATGGATACTCTTCAGTGATAATCATGAATAATTGTACACGTGATCTCTGATGCTTTGTTGTGTTTACAATTTGTCCAGCTGTAGGCATTCAGATGAAACTGGAATTTTTCCAAAGGAAGTTCTGGACTGCCAGCAGACAGGTAAGCTGTAATCAGCACCTTGAAGCATTAGCGACACTGTTATTATATAGGTGTTCACATTTCAGTACTCAGAATCTAAACGTGCCAGTTTTCCAATGAATGTTTTTAAAGTGAACTGCTGGCTGCTCAGATTTCCATTCATTTCACTGCAAAATAGAAGGCTGTCAGCATGTTAGATACCACATGCTGGGTGAATAAAGGAATTTTGCTTCTAGGAACTGTTTGATTTGTGAGATCGAGGTAATGACCTTTCAAAAGGAGTTTTTCCTTTAATATTGAGGCCTTTTATGATTTTCATAGTGACTTTTCTCCTAATCTTGTTGTGATGCCTGGTTATTTGTGACTCTTGCAACTCAGAAGACCTTTCCATGACTCAGTTTGTCAAAGTGTATCTCTGCCTTCTTCGGCCAGAGGCCTTCTCTGTTCCGTGTTGGAGAATCTGGGGCCATTCTTGCCTTTTTGTGCTCTTTGTTCTAAAAGATTTCAGTGGTATTTGTTCAGTACTTCTGCAGAAATGGCAACTGGTAAGTTGCCCCTGACTGTACAATTCTAAATGTCAGAAGTATATATCCAAGGAAAATGATATCAGCCTGTCAGAGATACCTGTACTTCTCTGCTTATTGAACACTTTTCACAATAGCTGTGGAATCAACCTAGATATCCAGCACTGAATGAATGAACAGATACGGAGATTGGATGTCTTATCATTTCATAAATTAAGATACTTTAGGAAACTGTGACATAAGGGTTTTTTTTTAAGTCATTGGGAATCAATTTAAAATTAAATAATTACATACTTATTTCTTGTTACCAAAAGATTTGAGATCTTAAAAAATAAAGCACCAGTATTGAATGGTGACATAAATTAAAATAGATGGGCAGGAGCCAGCCCTTCTTAAATATTTTTTCATCTTTTTTTATGTTACTACTTGGAGCCGGTACTGATTCTAGAAAATACAACCAAGTCTCAACTTGGCACATTCCCTTCAGGTGTATCTTCAGGGTTAATAGTTAAGCGGCAGCCCTGGCAGATGTGTGCAGGTCCCAGTAATGTTTCTCTTGCCTCTTCTCCCTGCAGTGTGCGGCCCTGGACGGCAAGTGCTCCATCAGCTGCGATGATGAGGTAAGATGCTCTCCTGGTCTCGTTTCTGGCCAGAAGAAGGTGACAGATGGTGCTTTGTGACGGAGAGAATGCCACCATAAACAGAGCCACGTCTGACACATTTTTCTGGGCCCGTATCCAATAAAAGACAGGATATTTGCTTTATTTTTTTCTCCTCCCATAACCAATCAGGTAATTTATTTATAAGAGCTAGAGAAGTATGCTTTAAATATCTCATGGACAACAGTATTAGATTTGTTTAGATTTTTTTTATAGGCAGTAGTACATATGACTACCATTTAAAACTCACATTACAATTCTCCTAACTTCTTCCCCATGCCTTTCTTTCCGTCTTCATAACCACCTAGTGAAACAGGAATTATTGGCCCATTTTGCAAATAAGAAAACTGAAGATCAGAGAATTTAAGTGACTTGGTTAATTTCATGTAATAGATAAACCGAAAACCTGAAGTTTGAAACTGTGAAACTTGTTATAATTATTTGCTTTAGTGTATGCTTTCCTTCTAAAGCTCCTCTTCAGTTCCTTCTCCTCCTTTTGGAAGGAGGAACTTGAATACCACACATCAACAATGGAAGAAAAATGTACCACTGACCAAGTTTGTCTACCAGACTTGCTTTTTACAATATCCATTCTAGTTCATTGTCTGCCCTGCTTTGGAGTAGTAGAATCCTGGTGGCCTTTCACTTAGCTAAATGTTAGTCAATATATAAATTAACCTTTATAAGTAATCATACAGTTATAGTCCTTCTGGTTACCACAAGGATTTAATAAATCCTAGCCAAACATTACTTCAACCTAGGAAATAAAGATTAGAAGTAGATCTTTTTAAAAAGCAGGCAAAAGGAAAACAAGCACATAAATATAAAAGATAGTTCAGGGTGAAGTGAAAAAAGAAAGTGCTTGGTTCCTCAAGGGTCTGGCTGCCAGTTTAAAAGAAAAAAATCATAATCATAATTAAATCATTGTATGAGTCATAGTATCCAAACAGAAAGATCCAATCAATCAAACTTTCAGTGGAAGCTCAACTTTTTTCTGATCATCAGATCAAAACTAATTTTCCCTTAGGAAAGAGCACACTGTGAAGTTTTATGGCTGACATCCTTTCAGTGAGTTCAGAGATAACTTTTCAAAATAGCCAAGCGAGCCTCAAGCCTTCCCTCATGGCTGAGACTTTTCTTGTCTTATTGGAGTGCTCAGCTGGAGAACAAAACAATTCAAGAATGTTGTGAATCAGTCAGTGTTCTGAGACTCTGTGCAGAGCTCTTCGCTGGCACAGTGGGTACAGTCACAAGTCCCAGTGTATGCTAAGAGGACAGAGGACAGTTAGTTGGGTAGTTGGCTGGTGAGATGGATGGTAGTTTGGGTAGCGGGTTAGTTGATTAATTGGCTGTCTTATTGGTTGTTTGCTTGATTAGATAGATGACTATTTGTTCAAACAATCTGGTGCATAAAGCCACAGTTAGTAACCTTCCTACAACTCATATTGACTCCATGGATCCTCATATAAGAACAAATGGAAATAGATCCCCATTTAGAATTGGAAATTATCCAGTGTACGTGCTCGTCAGTGACTGATTTCACAGATGGGGAAGTGTTGTAGCTAGAGGCACAGAATACGGAGTCAGACTGACTAGCTTCACACTGTGACTCTGACAGTAATGAGCCATGTGACTTCAAACACTTTTCTGAACCCCTCTGTGCCTGTTTCCTCAATTATATAATAAGTACAGAAATATCTTCTTCATACAGTAATGGTGAGGAATGAATGAGAAAAGATATGAAAAAATACGTGGCATGGCTTCTGACAAATAGTAAGCACTCAGTAACGTTAGCTCTAAACCAGAAAAGTCTGACGACTTCTGCCCTTATGCAGTGAGCCGCAGGGATCTGAAGCCTCGTAGGGCAGTGGCACGTACACTCGGGCACAGTGAGTACAGGCTGTGTCGCCCTCTTCCCTACTAGTGATCTTTTTTCAGCAGCCATTGAGAGAGACCTCAAGTGAATTTCATTTAAAGTTTCATATACTATAAAAAATTAAGCATTGAATTTGCCCTGATTTTTGAACTCAATTTGACACTCAAATGTCCCCAGTTTTCACTTTGAAACTGTCATCCATTTTCTTCTTTGATTCTTAGATTTTGGCTCCAGGCAACCAGTTGACATGGTTTTCAGTGGAAAAACCAACCCTCCCTTCCCATCGCGAGCCGTTTCCATTATTTTCAGCAGACTCTTTCCATGTGTCAGTCTCCTTTCATAACTTTTAATTAGGCTTGTGAGACCATGTCCTTCCTCTCCCCCAGCTGCCCTCAAATGAGCAGGTCCCCATTAAACACAGCTGCAGGGGCTCATTAAGTCCAGTGCTTCTGGCTTCTCCACTGCACTGAAGACCTGGCTCAACTTCTCAGTCCGATCAGGCGCGCTTTGCCTTAGGTGCACTCCAGACCCCGCGTCTCCCCTCCGTCATGTATTCCTTGGGCCTGGATGAAGTGCCCTGGGCCGTGTGCCCCTGCATCTTCAGTTGCCCCAATCCATTCCTGAGCCGTGTGATTTGGAGGACCTGGCTGTGGGGGTGACTTTGAAGGGACTTCTTTCCCCCAGTGTAAAAGTCACTGTTAGGGGCCATCAGGCGACAGTTCGTACACGCACTCATTCCTTCCAGTTTTGTTTATTGAGCCCTTCTTGTGGGACTGACTGGCCACAGGAGACTTGGTGAGAAGCAGTCAGAACTGGTCCCTGCCCTTCTGGAAATTACTGGGTAGAGGGAGACCAGTGTGTCCGATCTTCAGCCATGATCAGTGCTGTGGAGTAACTGACATGTGCTGCTTAGGGAAGGCTTCTCAGAGGAGGGAACATTTAAATCAGTGGAAGACAGAGAAGGAAATGGCATTAAAACAATGTCTAAGGCATAAGAAAAGCTTCCTAGGCAAAAAAAACAAACAAACAAACAAAAAAAAAAAACACCACTGCAAAGGTGCTGAGGTGGCAGAGGGTCACTGGTCAGTGAAAACAGGGTGGGCATTCAGGGCAAAGGAGGGAGCGAAGCGATGGCCAGCTCTGATCTCTGCCTGGCCCTGCTGTTATTTCCTGTGTGCACTCACTCTCTTTGCCCACTTGACGGTTCATCAACCACCATCTTCGGTTGACAGCACCAGTATTTGCATAGAGAGTGGAAGATGAGAAGAGTGTCACCTACTAAGACATTTGGAGGAGGAATCAAAGGATCAAAAACGTAATAATAAATTTGGCTCCACTCTCTCTTGTTCAAAAAAAATAGAGATTAGTAATATCTCTAATCTTTAAGACTTTTTGAGTATTATGACAGGGCTAGGCACAGAGCTGTATCTGAGCAACCGGGTGCTTCCTTATCTGGAACCACCCAGCCCAGCCAGGGGGCAGGATGCAGAGTCATTTGAATAGCTAATGTAGCAGGGGACACAGCCTCCTACTGAGCACATCTTTCCAAAATGACCCCTCTGCAATAAATTCTTTCCAAAAGACAGTATTTTGGCATGATAATTGACCTATAATGAAAAGATACTTCAAGCGATGTGATGGAAGGGTTGGTCTATTCCTATCTTAATCATTTTGCTCATTACCGAGACTCAATACCTGACACCCACAACTTCAAAGAGGAAAGGTTTATTTTGGCTCAAGTTTTAATCCAAAGTTTGTTAGCTCCATAGAAGGAACAGCGTGACAGAGGGGCATGGTGAGAGAAAAGCTGCTCGTGTCATGGAGGCCAGGAAGGGGAGGGAAAAGAGAAAAGCTGGGAAGGGAGAGATGCCCTTCCAGGTTACAGCCCCAGTGACTTGCCTCTACCTGTGAGAAAGTCAGCTATCATACCCTCATACTGCAGTCACCTTCCAAACATATGAGGCTTTGGGGTAATATTAGGGTTGAGACTGGGAGACCTAGAGGAAATGTAGTAGGGAGTGGCACTTTTATGTGCTTGAGATGCCGAGATTCAGGAGTCCCCTTTAGATAGAAGAACCCAGTGCCCCCCCTCAAAATGAAGATAACACACAGCACCATACTGAGCCTATCAGTTGTTTCACAAATCAAAACAAAAGGTACCCCAAAACAAAAGGCAAAACAAAAAGCAACAAAGTTCAGTCAACCTGACTCTAAGGAAATTGTTCCTATTCAGAGTCATTGTAAAATCATAGCATTAGGATGCTTATAAAATGACACTTAGTAGGTGATCCACTACTTGCTGAATGGATATGAGCACATACTCTTTGGGGACTTGCTGTGTGTTAGGCCCTGTGCTCAGCACTTATCACGTGCGTGCCCATTGGCTATTCACCAGCACCCCTTGGAATAGTTGTTGCTACCTCCAACCTCCCACAAGGAGATGGAGACTCAGGATGTTCAAAGATTTGGCTCAGGGTCACAATGATAGTGAATGGTGGAGTGTCTGACTGTAAAGGTAACATCTTAGCTCCAAGGTAATACCAACTGCCAGTTAACACTAGCGTTAGCACAGGGAGTTCTCCTTGCCAGGCACTTTTCTTGCCATCTGTGGCTGCCCAATTCCCGTGGCCTGAATTTGGCATTTAACCTGAGGTATCCGCCTGTGTGAACCTGAGTCGGACTTTGAGCTATAGTGAGTCATCAAACAGTTATAGAAATATCTCTTTTAATTTGTTTTTCTTCTTACTCCCTCTGTCTCCCCTGCCCCTTTTTGTCTCTACATTTTAAGAACAACCTCATTCTAAAAGGTTTTGCTGGAGGTGGCTGTGAGATAGACAATTACAGCATGTGCCAGAGCTTAAAGCTCTAGATTTCTCCAAGCTCTTCAGCCTGGTTGCACACCCCGGGAACTGGGGAATCAGCAGACGTCTTCCAAGATGCTGGGCTGACTTTGTGGGGAGGTAGCATAATGAAGGAAAGCTAGAGCCTTATAGCAGGGGGAGTGCAGAGATGACAATTGAATAGTATTTGTCGTAAATGACACAGGAGAAACACTTGACCAGAGTGGCTGCTGGCTAATTCTGTCCTGGTTAATCCACACACCCAACACTCTGCTCCCTAATTCTAGTACGTGACTACCTGCTACTGCCCTTCTCAGTAATCATCTAGTCCACATGGTTGTTGACAGAGAGGTCTGTTTAGGAAGTCATCTGGTCACTAAGTTTGTCCTCCGTGTTTACAGGTAGACAAAACATTATTGTCTGTAGTGAAAACTGAATGATTCCTTTCAGAGTCAGTGACCCACTTCTGCATCAGTGACAAAATGCCCTGCTTTTGACCTGACTCTCTCGGCAAGTGTCAGTCCCAACATTGGCAGTACTTATTCCTTGCTTAATATGGTGACCAAATATTTTTATATTCAGCATAACCTTGATATTCAAACTTAACCGCAGTCAAGTACAGCAAGGCCTTTTCTCTGCTGCCAATTTCTAGAAGCCTAATGGAATGAAGGAAGGTGAATTTTAAAAACGTTAACTAGAAGCATGGTCCAAGGATTGAACGCCAGTCGGCACTCAGTGTAGAAGAAACTAATGGGCTTCCCCAGCCCACGCACACTAGAGCTGGCCCACTGTGCGGGGGCACAATGCAGACACCTTGAGAGGGAGCTGTAGGTGAGGCTCCTTGTCCCCCGTGGGTCTGGTAAGCCCTTCCTTTTCCTCATTACCATCGGGGGGTGGAGACTAATCTGACCAACCTGAGTGGATCACTGTGATTGTTAATCTTGACTGTTAACTTGATTGGCTTGAGAGGCACCCAAGAAATGAGTAAAACACACTCTGGTTGGGCTAGGATGGTTCATGGGGGTGTGATCTTGGTGACTATATCTGGTCCTGGGCCCTTTATTCTTTGGCACTTTTCATGGCTCTGCTTCCTGGTTGTCTTGAAGTGAGCAGCTTTGTTCTGCTGTTCCGTCTGCCATGATGTTCCTACCTGGGAACTGCTGACAATGGACTGAAACCTCTCAGCCCATGAACCAAAATAAACCCCCCTCTTTGAGTTCCAAGTGTCAGATATTTTGTCCCAGCAACAAAAAGTGTGTTTTAGACTCTAGGCTATAATGGACATTTAATTTTCTTCCATAGACTGTTCCTTAGCAAATCCTGGCTACATACAGAAAATCCCTCTAAGCTATGACTGATTAAGTCCTTTGGCTTCAGGTAACAGCTTAAGAATTGTTGTTCTCAAGGGTCCAGGAACCTAGAATTGGGGTCAATACCACTTGAGCAGACTGACCCGAACACCAGCCACCTTTGTTGTTTTGCTTGTTTCCAGCCATAAGAACAATGCCTCTGGTGTTTGGTGCATTGAATGGTCTGGCTGACTTTTCTGCCATTTGTTGTACTTTCTTGTGGTAACATTTGACAGACAAAATCTGTCCTTAGCTATCTGCAGGCTAAGGATTTGCTTCTGTCAAACAAGAAAAGCCTCCCACGAGCAGACAGGACCCTGCTGACTTTTGGAAAGTAGCAGAGTCAGGCAGTAGTAGGAATGCTGGCCTGGTAGTCACATGGCACTGTTTCAAATCCCACCTGCTTAGATGTGTGACCTTAGGGAAGGTATCGCTTTTGAGCCTTAGGTTTCCCCTCTGTCCAAGAGGATAATCCCTCACCTAATGGTGTGAAAAGTTACCTTTGTGTGAGTGATGTAGCTACCTTCCTCCTCCTTGTCTCTCTCCTACTCTTCTTCTTCTTCCTTTTCTTCTTCATGACAATCATGTTTTATGAAAAACTGCTTTATGTGATAGTTGTTATCTGGAATTCTCACAGGCTTGCCACTCCTCTATTTTTTTTCTTTCTTTCTTTTTGGGTTTGTGTGTGTGTGTGTGTGTGTGTGTGTGTGTGTGTGTGTGTGTGTGTGCGTGCGCACTGGGGATTGAACTCAGGGCCTTAACACTTGCTAGGCAAACACTCTAACCCCTGAGATAAATCCCCAGCCCCACCACCCCTCTATTCTTACAACTCGCTTTTCTAAATTCTGGGTCAAAAGAGCCTTTCTTTGCCCATAAGTCTCAATCTCTTCCTTCCACCCGGAAGAGAGAGGGAGCCAGGTATACATACTGGAAGTCTCCTGATGGCCAGACTGGCTTCCCTTCCACCAGCGCTGTGCATGGGGGAGCACAGAAGTCCCTTACCCAAAATGTGAAGTCAGATGAAGAACCAGATGTTTACAGCTAATACCAAAAACTTTGATTAAAGCTTTATTCTAAATAAAGTAGAAATTGTGAAAATATGCTTATTTAATAAATTCAGATGATAGTTGCAACTATACTCATGTTTTCCAGACAAAGAAAAAAATATAATGGGGTTTGGAGGCCCAGGAGTTTAATATTTCTAATAAAATTATAAAACAGCACAACGTAGATCCTTTACATCTAATTTTCACAGAGGGATCATAAAGAGAGCCAAATATTACTAGAATTCCCATCGGTTTTCCCAGGGGCTTCTTCCGATGTCTTGCTCTTAAAATCATTCTCTTTGGATGCGTGTCTCATGTCTTATCTGTGGCAATGTGGTTTTTGTCTTTGTGCACCTACTACTTCTGATCAATCTTAACATGCCAGTGGCTTCATGTGTGATTGGAGCTGTTCTCCATCATCATTTTCATGGATTTTGTGAAATCTTGACTCTTTCTCAAAGATTTTCAACTGATTTTTATGATCAATTTACCTTGTATCTGTACTATATTGCCCAGTATTTACAATATTATGCAAAGAAATATTGACCAAAGATGCATGTAAATTTAATAACAAAATTACTGATTGGTTGGGGATGTATGGTTAGGACTAATTTTATAATTAGAAGAGTGGAGATTGCTATGAAGATATTTGGTTCTCTGTGCAGCTGTGAGGAATTGGATAATCAATATCTGAAAATGGAAGTCACTCCTGTCCTTGTATTTATTGATCGAATGGCATGTAAGTGCTTTGCTTTAGTGTCTATATGTACAAAATGAACATCAGGACACTCAAATCAGCAAGGGTATGGATTTGTCTAATAGGATCCACCATAGACTGGGTTAACACTTGTTGGAGTTCTTGTGTAATCTAAGACTTTGCTGTCTACAATAAATTTCTACAATGAGGGGCATCTACAAAAGTGTAACCACTACAAAGTGTAGATTTGCAACATTCGAAACATTACTTATGCAGCCTAGCAACTGAATTTTTAGTTATCTTTCATTTTAATTAAATTAAAATTAAATATAAATCTACACAGAACACAGCTCTATGAGATCACTTCAGTAATCCTGAGGATGCAGAAAGTATATCAAGATTATGTCCGGTACCAATGCACCCAACTCTTGTATAAAAGTTTTAGCAGGGCTTTTAATTTTCTGTTGATTCCACACAGTCAGTGTCTAGAAATAAAGGTCAGACCTTTCCGACCAACTCATTTCTTTTTGTGCCCAACCAAAACTACCTGTGTTCATAGGCTAGTACCCCAGAAAACACCGGCCCTGTGGTGGCCTGGAGCTAGGTGGAATTTAGCTCAGGGTAAAGATATGTTACAAATTAAATGTTGCAGTCGGTATGTAAAGCTGCAATAAATAGAAACTGAGTTACATCAAGGACAGACTTAAGCCTTAAGTTTAAACTCCACAGCACTGTAATTAAAACTTAGCCTGTAGCAAATCATTCACTTGAGATTAAAGGAGTATGGGGGAAGCAGAGGTTTGGGTTTACCTTGCTTTCTACAATTTATAAGTCTGAGCTACCAAAAGCCAACAGCCCTGCCCCCAAGTCCAGCTCCCAATTAAAAACACAGTTTGAAAACCTTTAGGAGGCCTGAGGGGCCCCTTTCACAGAAGGCTTCCCCTTCCCCCTGCCTCAGTCTATGAACAAATTAAAAAATATTACCTGGTCCCCTGATGGTCCTCTGAGCTGACACGGTGTTTTCATTAATACATCATTAGAGTAATGACATTGTGCTGGCGTTTTGCTTTCAAAACAGCCTGCACTTCAGCCACCAAAAATACAGGCTCCCTGGCCTCCGAACACTGTTCCTAGGAAATACTTCGATCGTATAAAGAAGAAAAAAGTAAGACAAACTGTAACTCATCATTATTTTAATGCATTCTTTTTACCCCAATCTGGTTCATTCGAGGCCTGTGTTGTGTTCTGTTTTTGTTTGTTTTGCAGAGTCAACACTGGAGTTGGCTTAGCCATGGCCTTGGCTTACAGGGCTAGCAGGCACTTTGAATTCCCTGAATTCAAGTCCCCTCCAGAAAACTGAGTTTCTCCCAGGTCACAAGTCCATCATTCTATGTATAAACAGTCTGTGGACTCAAAACTGTGTTTTATTTCTAGACTGTGAACTGTTACCTCATAGACAATAACGGATTTATTCTGGTGTCTGAAGACTACACCCAGGTAAGTAAAAAAGTCCTACAACTCTAAGTAAGGAGCCTAGAATGTTGTTGAGTCAAAGAGAACAATCATGGTGTTAAAATTTAGAGACAGTGATCGCTGTATAAGAAGCAGGAGATGAAACCTTATTTCCATCTCTCTAAGAATGTCACAGCCTACTTCTCAGCAGGCCCCAAAGAGTTTTTACCTCCCAGAGTGGAGGTCACTGGGGGGTGGGGGGTGGGCAGAAACAAGGGTCTGTTCTCTTACTCATAAAATGTTCAGTTTATAGAACTCTCTACCTCACAATTGTCTGTGCCACATAAAGAATTTTTGCCCTCAAGGGTGGAGGTACCTTGAAGAATTTGGACAACTTTAAGGAGACCTTCTCCCTCTAAATATTTTACCTGTGTGCACGCACATGCACATGTGTGTGCACACATTCCTACATAGGCCTCGTAGTTATTGTTTACGGCTTTCTTTCTGGTTTTTGCTGTTTAAAAGTCAGTCATCTAAGTTCAAAGAATAACTTGAGCTCTCAACATCTAGGAACAAGGGTCCAAAGATAGACAAAAAAAGTAATCTGTATTTGATTGAACCATGTGTATTGTGCAGGCTGGAGGGAGAAGAGAAAAAGCAAGCAAGCTGAGGCACAGCACAGAAAATCCACTGTATTTGGAAATCAAAAGAAGAGTTAAAGTCACAAACCTAGTAGAAAAACAGGTTTTCCCATTCACATTTTCTGCATTCATTTCTTTCCTGCAATTAGAAATTCTATTAGCATATTAAAGTAAGGTGAAATACAAACAAGTTTAGCACTACACTATTACAATTAGTATTAACAGGAGAGACAGATGGTTTCTGGTGCTAGTTCTCTTTCTCAACTAGTTTTGGGATTATTGGTGCATTGCTGAGCATACCTGGGCTTCTGGAAAGGCTCTGTAAAAGGAGGATTGTTGACTATACATAACCCTAATATTTGAGGATACTAGTATTCTATAATGAGGCCCCTTCTAAATCATTTAAAATTTTTTAGGATTCAACAGTATGATAGGTCCAGTAATGTTTAATAAATTGGCCTTAAGTGTGATTCTTTAGGATCTGTGCTTAATGATTTGTTCATTTACACACACTGTCTTAGGGAAACTTGAGGAACTGTGGTTCCATTTCTCCTCTTATTCATGAGGATGTGGGAGGATTTTCTTTTTCTTTTTTTTTTTTTTTTGGTACTGGGTACTGGGGATCAAACTCAGGGCCTTGTGCTTGCTAGGCAAGCTTTCTACCCACTGAGCTAAATCCCCAGCCCAGTGGGAAGATTTTAAATGTACCTTGGAAACTCAAAATTCCCACCCACAGTTAACTCCCATGTGGAACATCGGTGGATACTGGGCAGGTGGTGGATATTAGGAGGAATAAGCCCATGAAACAAGTTCAGCCTCGGAGCAGCAGAACGGTCCATCCACATAGGGTAGTGGTGGCGAGCCTATGGCACAGATGCCTCTGCCGGCTGTTTGTTATCATTAAAAGCTCTAAAAGGTTCGCCTTCGCTGGCCGAGGGTAATGTGCCCATTTGGCTGGGAGAGACACTGAGACAGTCAAGAATCTCTGGAGTGAGTACCCATATTAATCTCCTGGGAGAAGACTCTCTGCCCTTTTGCCATAGCTATGCAGGGCTGAGACAGGAACCTGATCCCAGGGCACGGAGAGGACTGAGTGGATGTCTTCCAGTGCTCAGCCCTGGACTTGCTACGAAACCATTGAAATAGGAACTCACCACTGTAATGGAGCCACAGCCCCTGCAGACTCCCTACTCTGTCTACTCTGAAATAGGCCTGCAGCATTACCCAGGAGTCTGCCAGCCTGCTCAGTCTGGGCTTATTTGATGTTGTCTGGCTTCCTGCACCCAATTAGGATAATTCTTTTTCATCTAACAACCAGTTCCACTGACACTGGCGTATTTACATACACAAAATACAAATGTCCTTCTTGCTTCTAGCAGCAGCACGTGCCCATGGTTTCCAAAAGTTTCCAAGTTCCCCTCCAGTGAAAAAGGAAGTGCTTGATGCTATCAGAGAAATGTTGCTTCCTCCTCCTTCCTCTCCTTTCCTGACTTTTTACTGAAATAAATGAATATATGTATAGATAGATACAGATATATTTATATCCATCCCTCGCTGGTTGAAATCTCTCAGCTTGTTGAAGTATAATTGGGTTTAGTTAATACAGTGCATAAGGAATGTATTTGATTTGCACTCTCGTCACACCCTCTCTGCACACACACAGAACCTATAAATCCTTAGAGCTCCTACAGCAGAGATGGAGGTTGCCTACCACTGTGCTCTGGCTCATTCCAGGATGTTGGCAGAATAAAGCTGTTGGCAGAAGCTTTGTTTCTCTGCAGGGCATAGCGCTTCCCCATGGATCCCTCCATCATCCAGTAGTCTCAGAGGTCTGGACAGCTAGCATCCTTCATTCCAAACTTTAAACTTTGTTCATCATTTGCAAAACTCAGCCAGCAGCAAGGGCTGGACTTACAAAAGCTTCAGCCTCGCAATGATCTGGAGACAGCCCCAGATGTAGGGGAGGACCAGTGGAAGTCTGGTCGGCCATTCTGTCTGCCCAAGGGTTCCGACAGACTTACTCCTGGTGAACACACTGACAGCCTACGGACAAAATGGGAATGTTCCTCAGAAAGTGAGTTAGAGAAAGGACGGATTCTCAACTGCAAAAAATTGTAGGGCTGGGGAAGAAGACCGATTGTATTTTCCTAAACAGGTCACCCAGGAATTATAATAGACTCTGTTATTACTGCTGAGGAAGCCCTTTCATAGGCCCATTCTCTCTTTACGAAGTCGTATTTTAATCACAAGGGATTATATACAGATTAATGCCTCCTTCATCCAAGGGTAATGGTATGCATGTGTGATGTGTGTATGTGTGCACTTGTGTGCATGCCTGCTTCAATTTCAGTGCTCAGCACCCGTAATGCACCCCCGCCCCGGCCATGTATTGTGGAGACATGAACATCTGCTCCCTCCCTGATTTGCTCTGCAACTCTGTAGCTGACCATCACAACCCTTTCCCCTGTTATGTAACAGGAGCCATGATGACCTACTTTTGGCTCCTGTCAGTTCCAGGACACTGTTTTCATTTCTTCTCTGCTGTTTGGGTCCATTATTCATCCACACTTCCTCACATATCTTCTTTTCTTCCTCACAGACTGGAGACTTTTTTGGTGAGGTCGAGGGAGCTGTGATGAACAAATTGTTAACAATGGGTTCCTTCAAAAGGTAAGAATTTTATAGTCCTCTGAGTCCCCTGAAAAAGTTTACCTAAATAAAATAAAACAAACCAAGGTCAAATAAAGCGAGCCCAGACTTGACCCCATAGCTGGTTTCTACTTGTGTTCATGCTTTGAAAGGGCTCCCCGAAATTTGATGCTCGCCTGCCCATGAGTGTTAAGAGTCTTAGAAAATCAGCTCACAATGAGTTTCCTGTTCCCCCAGCATGGAATTTATTGGAGGCCAGTATTGAAGTAGGAGTCTGCACCGTGAGATGATTCTGTCAGGCCTAAGCAAGTCACTGTGAAGAATAAGAAAAGTTTTTACCTGGTTGGAAAGGAATAATTTTGTCTTGCTGACAAACCAGGGATGTTGCATAGGAATCTGACACTCAAGGGTAGAAGGTAATACATAGAGACTTAGTGATAAAATTTCAGAAAATCAAGGGAAAGTTCTCAAACCTCCTGATGGAGGTAAATTTAAGTAAACCCAGGTGGTGCCAAATGTCATAGGCAGGGGTGCTACTCACCTAGTGAGGAGAAAGCCCAAGCCCAAGCTGGATCTTAAGTAAAGCTTGTGTGGGGACAGCTTCCTCCTGGCCCCTGTCCTCACGGGCAGGCCAGACTTGCTGTTGGAGACACCAGAATCTATAGAAAAGCTGTCACCCTGAGATCACAGTGTGAGGAGGTCTCTCGGGAGGTTAGTGCTGTCCACGTCCCTTGGCCTTCCAGGAAGAACAACAGCCTTTGAAGTGGAACTTTAACAGGCATGTTTGATGCTGCCGAGCATATAATTACAGGAAGTGCAAGGATGGGCTTCCAGTACCCGTGATGTGAGTGGCCTTGCCCACCACTGTGGAGCATGGGGCAGAGGGTGTGTGCACAGGCCCTGGTTTATCCCCAGCAGCCGAATGTCTAGGAGGGGTTAGCCCTAGAAATCAGGCTTTTAAACCAATCAACAAGACCAACAGAGTGCGGTGCTGAAAGCAGGGAATTCAGAAATGATGACCCCATCTTTGAAAGACCCAGCTCATTTGTACCAGAAGGGAGAGGGGAAAGTAGTGAACTAAAAACTTGGCAGGAGTCCAGCACTTCTGCCCTCTCTGACATGCTTGCCTCCTCTCAGGCCTACCTGGAGCATGTGGACTTCACTCCTGCCCAATTCTCTCCTAACAATTCAAGCACAGTCTTCTTCTTTGCCAAGAGTCCTCGTTCCTGCTTAAAAATTCTGCTTGGACCTGGCATTGGGCTGCTGTGGTGTTTTCCATAACTACTTGGAGCTTCCCACGGCAGCTGCTGCATTGTCTGCCATCTAGGGCTCACACTGATGGTTCCTATCTTTGTGTGAATGTGTACACTTATATCATGTTAACTGTTTTCAACTAGATAGGGGGAAGAGACAAAGGATAAAGAATAACCACACATGTGTTTCTCATTTGAAAGTATATTTTTCAACTCCTTTAACAAATCCATTTCCCCTCCTTCCTCTTAGATACTCCTTTCAAACTGGTTCGTGGGAGAGAAAGAAAGGTTATATTAGAATTTCGAACTACTAGTCTCTCCTTAATGTGGGCGAAGTGTGGTTGGCATGAATCTAGAAGTCTCTTTTACTGCAAGACTAGCCAACATATTTGAGAAAAACGAAGGCTGAGGTTTTACTTGATTGTCACAGTGACCACCACCGTGTAGGAGCCGATTGACGAATATCGTGGGCCTCTTTGAGGGCCCCTTTTGCTGAGTCCAACAAAGCAGTGAATGTAGGGGTCAGGCTGACATCAAATTCAGACTCTGACATTTTCTAGCTGCATGACTAGCAATAAGTCAAATTATGTCTCCAAGCTTTGGTTCTTATGTGAAGATGGAAGGTGATAATAATAATTCCTTGCAAGGGTTGCTGTCAGGAGTAATGATATAAAAATAAGCATAAAATTCATAGCACAGCACCTGGTATATATTAAGAGCTCAGTAATTACTAGCTGCTGCTCTGACTTTTGTTGGTGTGGATCTTTCCCCAGTCTTGGATTTGCTTTTGCTGCCTGGCACCAGGTGATGCGTCTGCTACGTTCACATACCAGTGACACCTGGTGCTAGGGCTGTAGTGCCAGAGTACTGCAGGCCTTGGAATCAGACACAAGCTCTTGCCAACAGGCACTTCCTCCTGAGAGCGCGGAGCTGACAGTCTTTCCATTCAGAGATGCGTATTTCAGAAACATCCGGGTGTAGCCACAGGAGCTGGCAGCACTTTGGGTTGGAAGTCCCGCAGCTCAGAAAACTGAGCAGACCCTAAACGCAGGGTACCTGGGACCTGTGCTGCTTCAGAGACACGGTCGGCCCAGTTGAAACAGGAGATCAGTTTGCTGAGTGGGCCTCTTAGCATCTTGAATCCAGTTGACTGGCGCAGTGTTTCTTGATTTGATCTGTTTATATTCTGACCTAAAGAAATGAGTTTCGTAACAAGAGTCCTGAAAATCATCTTGTCTAGAAAGCCCAAGCTCAACAAGGAGAAAACCATCTCTCCATCAGCCTCCCCATTGCCTTGTCCCCCTGGTCCATCTCTGTCTCTGCCTCTTTGGGGAAGTGAGGTGATGCCAGGCTGCAGGTGGCAGGGGACCTTTTCCTGATTGTTCTCCTCACTTACCTGGCGATGTGGTGGCTGTTCTACCAGGCAGACAGAAAGGAGAGAGAGAACACCCACTTCTGAGTCTGCAGTGCCTCGTGGGAAGAAAACTTCACAGATTCCTGTGAACAAGTAAACAGCTCAGAAAAATTCTGATGAAGTCTTGTAACAATGTATGAAACTATTCTAAGGGGCAAAATTGCTCACCCTGGGTCACTTAGCTGACCTGACTATCTACTCCACTTACCTGTGACTCAGTACCGAGGGTCATACTCAGACCAGAAGCTTTAGCAGTATGAAGAGAGTAACCTCACTGCCTTCCCTGAGCACCTGCCACACACGGGCTGGGTTGCACTCTAGGTGGCTCTTACCTCTTACAGACCTTCTAACAACTCTGTGGGACAGGTATGAGCCGGTTAGTTCTGCAGTCTTAGGACCTGGTACGGTACTGCAATGTGGTGCTCTTGTTCAAAAAGTTGCAAGAACTCTAAGACACTGACAGCATAATATTAAACCAGGCACCCCCACCCTTTTCAGAACTGGGGATTGAACCCAGGATCTTCACACTGAACTGCTTCCCCAGCCTTTTCTTTCCTTTTCTCTTTTGAGACAAGGTTTCACTAAGTTGCCCAGGCTGGGTTCAAACTTATTATCCTTCTACCTCCCTTCTGCCTCAGCCTTCCAGAATTTTGAGATTACAGGCATGTATCGCCATGCCTGGCTAAACACAGGCCCTTCTAAGTACAGGGTTATGTGATGAACCAGGTTGCACACCCATGAAGCTAGCTGTGGGTTTAAACATATCATAAACATACCCCTTTTTCAGATGGAAATACTAAGGCTTAGAAAGATGAAGAACTAGCCCTAAGCCTCTGTATAGCAGAGCTGGATTCCTATACGCCATAATCTGAACCCAGAGAAAATTTTCTAGCTTTTGCCCTTTCCTGCCCCCCTATACAAGCCTGCGTGGGTGATGAGAGGTGATGCTTAGCTGAGGAAGCTGTTGGCTCAGCAGAGTTTCATCTGCATGAGCAAAATCTCCAGGATAGGCCAGTGGAGAGATAAGATCGCCCAGATTTCTTTTAGTTGGAGTCGACTCATCCTCAGGCCAAGCCCATGTCCCCAGGCTTCACTCATTTTCCTCCTGTGATACTATGTGCCTGCTCAGTTTTTTTATGTTCCAATCTGAGAGCACCAAATGCTTCTCCGTTCTTGTCACTGAAAGCCAGTGGACCCCTGCCTAGTGCCTTATTCAGTAGTTTCCTTCTAGCTATTTTCCTTTTTCACTCATGTTGATGACTGGTAAAAGCCTTGTATTTATTTTTTCTCAGAATCTACTATGATATCAGCTGTGATATTGTCCCTCTTGGAACTACTCAAAGAAAAATGTTTCAAATCCTTTTGTTAGAATTATTTATTCCTTCTTTGTCCTCTCCTTATCTCCAGTGTTGCAAATTCAGTATTGTCAAATATCCAGGGGAAAGTGGAAAAAAATTATACCCAGTCGTAGGAAGCTGTCCAGGGTTCATAGTGGGACCTCTGTGATACTCTGGTTTTGAAATAAATGCAAATTTGAAACTCTATGTCCCAGAACAGATTTCTTGGCCTCTCTGAGCCTAAGTTACTTCACTAAAGTAGGGAACGTTGGTGAATTTCCTGAGAATTAGCTAAATAAGATATGTGAAAATGCTTTCTAAATTGCAAAACTGTGCAAACAGGAGGTAAGATTATCCTTGAGTAAGAGTTCCAAAAGTCCGAGATCTTTTTGTCCATTTTTCTGTTTTGTTTTGTTACTAATGGTTCCCCAAAGCTGCTACTACACAACAGTTTTCTCAGTGGACCAGCAGGCCTGAACTCTACTGTGAATTAACATCTCCTGGGAGGCAATTAAAACACACCTATCCTCTAGCTTCACTGCAGGAGATTCTTGTGCAATTGGCTTAGGAAAGAGCGAGGCACTGGTCCTCTTTATAAGCAACCAAGTGGTGCTTATGTTTAGTCGGGCTCAAGGAATATGAGGTTAAAAACTCCTAGTTCCAGGCAAGCTGCTGCCTGCTTAGAAGCTGCCTGATTTTTGGCAAATTTAAGTCACCACAGTTTTTTTTGTTGTAGCAAAACAGGACTAAGAAAGGATTCCTCTACCTGCAAGTAAGGGTTAAATGGATAACTGAAGTGTCCCGAGCTCGAGGGCACACACATGTTCCGGTCTGTCCTCTACAGCATGGAAGCTGAGCCTCCCATCTGCACATCTTCACTTGTGACCATAGAGAATCCTTGCAGGACACAGTGAGCTGGCACTGTGAATCACAGCACAAAACTGGTGGCTTGTGAGTGACAGTGCTGTGATTCAGAACTTCTGTCCCTTCTGTTTCCCTCTTTTACAGACTTTCAAGCACATAAACCAAAAGGTCTGAACAGATCCCTTCCTGGACAGAAGAGCCCCCAGCCTTTCTTTCTAGGGTCTACTTCTTGGCTTGTCTTGCAATATCTACATCCGTTCCTTAGGGAGCAATGGGTAGGGACTCGCCTTTTGTGACCTGATGGTTGTTCTTTCCTTCAACTCTCTGGTAACACCTATGCTAGAGAAAACGCAAAGAATGTGGACAGCAAGAACAAAATGCAGTTTCATCTCAGAAAGGGGCTCCTGCTATAGCAAAGCCCTCAGCAGATGACTGGGCCAACAGTGGGCCTTGCACCCTCTTCACCTCTTTCCTTTCTCCCTGAGAGTGCTAGCTCACCAGAGTTCCATGGAGTAGGGCCTCAGCTTGGATATGAGGTCTCAGTTGTTAGGTAAATGGGGACAAATGTGACTTGTAGGACATGTGAGCCAGAGAGATGGAAGGGATCATTGAAATGAATTCAACACAGGCCCCAACGAAAGATCAACAGCCTACAAGAAACAGGTAAAGAAATAAATCCTCCTTGAAGGATGAAAGAGGGCTGTTGCTTTTATCAAATACTGTGAACTTGCGATTTGCCCTGAGGTTTTGCTTTTACCAAATGTTCATGTGGCTTCTAGGAAAGGCCAGATGGTCTTCCTTTCTATATCTTTTGATATCTTTAGTTCTTTGTATATCTAATTGTGCTTGAAGGCAGGAAGACCAGTTGAACACACCTGGCCTTTGGCTTTGGCTTGCAGGGAAATGGACTGCTCAGTAATAATTTGCTTATGCTTTGGAGCTGGTAGTGCCTGTCTCTCTTAGTCATTCATTCCTTCTCGCTTTCTCTCTCCTTATGTCTGTATGTGTTTATGTGGAGTTTCTGTTTTCGGTTGGGGTTTTTTTTGTTCTTAGTGTGACATGCCTGGGCTTTCACCCCTCTGAGTTCTTTCATATTTTCCCTGTGGGCCCCGATAAAAGTCTTGGTCATTCGCCCTACACATTCATAATATGATTGAGTTGTGTAGACTCTGCTGTGGTGGACCCTTCTACTGTTTAAATCACCTTTCTAAAAGGAGGCACATCCAGATCGAATCAAGACCTAGACCATTCCTACCCCTGGGTATGTGGTGGGTCAGGGAGCCACCCCAACTTTGGTAGGCACACTGCATTCCAGCACATGACCTGGCCTTGGTGTCCACAGCACATTAAAGGAGAAATCTGTTATGTTTGGGTGGCTGCGCTCCTTCATGCCACCATCCGGCCGAAGCCTGCTGTGGTGAGTATCGTGGCTCCTTGGCTTCCCACGGACCCAACCATTTCTGCCGAAGTACGCTTTGTCAGAGGTGGCGTTGAAAACAACAAGGAGGCAGCTCAGCTTAGACAAGTGTTTTGGGGATACACTTTCTGGAATGCAGAAACATGGCGATTTCAGTGAATCATTCTGTAAAATTCTAAACCTACTACTTGAGAATCCCAATTACAGCTCTCCTCTTCACCATGATGTAGCCCATCTCATTTACTGAAAATTAACTAAGGCAAGGCATTATTCCAAGCAGTTAATGCGCATTGCCTTAATTAACCCCCATGGAAACTTCAGGAAGTAACTACTATCATTATTTCCATCTGACAAGAACCACAGTGAGAGCTCCAAGCATTTCAATAACTTGTCAGGTTTACCTACAAAAATGAGTCAGGGAGATGGAATTTGAATCCATGTCTCTCAGATTCCAGAGCACGTCCTCCTAATCACCACTTCTCTTTTTCCATAGTTAGAGCAGACTAAAATATTTTCTAAAAAGGTATTTTTATACATTCGTATTTGTTCTTCCTCAAGAGATAGCCAGACAAAGTCTTACCATCAAACTTGGTGACTAATGTATCAGTTAGGAACTGGTTCTGCTATAAATAATAGAAAAATCCTGAATTACAAAGGATTAAAGAACATGGGAGTCCTTTTCTTTTGTGAAGGAAATTTGCAAATACTGATTTGGGAGCCTCATATTTCATCATAGACCCAGGACCACAACTTTTTTCCTACCTTCTTGCAAATTGGCTTTTAAACTCAAGGTTACTTAATAGTCCTGTGTAACAGCTGAGCTCCAGCAAACATGCAACCCTGGGCAGAAGTAGTATTCAAGGAGATCCAAAATGTCTAAAAGTCTGTATATAAAATTTCTTCCCTAAAATTTATTATAATCAAATTTATAAATTAAGCAACCTCTCATATAATACCTGCTTAACCAAATTGACTGATCTCACTACAAAGGAACTTAGGAAATGTACATATCAAAAAGTTAGGGTTCTCTTTGCCAGAAAAGAGTATAGATACTGGGAAACTATTCATAATCTTCATCTCATTTAGCATGCCCTAGTTTGCTTCACAGCATGCAAGTCCTCTGGCTTCCTGTGGTATTCACTTCAGAAATCTTAAAGAGTTGGGGCTGTGTTCATAGCTCCCAGCGTCTCCCCTACCCCACAAGCCCAATGGAACCCCAAACAAAAATGGTCATAGCCACCATCTAACGCACTTGTCTGTGAGTCTACCTGACCCCGACAAGGAACAAGGAGCGCTCAGTAACACTGAGTTTCCCTACTACTGACAGTGACACCCCACTCCCCAGGCCCTCAGTGGTGTGCTGTATGGTGTTAAGCACAGTGCAAGCATTATTTTGCTACAGTTGTCGCAAAACATAGACATGGTTTTATGAACATGCAGATACCAAGGATGCTCCCCAGTATCCAAGTTTCTTATATCAAGTAGGTCTCCCATTAACTTATTCCCAAAGCAGAATTCAGCTGTTTCCTTCTATTGTCTGCTCAAAGATGCAAAGGACATTTTATATTTTCTTTGTGAGTGTATTAGTTAATTTTCTAGAGTCAGTGGTTTGCAAGACATCAGATTTAATACAGGACATTTACACATTACAGCATTCACACACAAGCTAAATGCAGGAAGAGTGCAGAACGTCTGTGCAGTGGAGATCTGAAAGATCCAGTCAAGGGCTGGGAGCCCATGGCTATGTCCCATGCACATCTGTGAATGCGCTAAAAAGCTGAAGAAATCTATACTGGAACCAGGATACAATGCTCCCAGCAGAGATGAAGACCAGAGCTCCCAGAAGTGAACAGCAGCCATCCTGATGACAGCAAGGCCCTGAGCTCCTTCTGTGTTGCAAACAGCCAAGTTCCCTTCGGGAGAACTAGACACAATAGAGCTTGTCCTGGGAAACAGCTGGCCCCTATCTGCTGCTCCCATTCTTCTTTATGTTGTGTCAGCAACAATCCTCAGGTGGATCTCCTACGCCTAGAACCACACCAACTCAGTCCAGCTGGGCGTTCCTGCACAAGTCGACCACAATAATAAGTCCACCACAGTGGGATAAATTGTGATTTCATTTTCCCCTGAAGTTTAATAAATAAAGCTGATTTTCATGGAAGGCCCAGGTGAACGAGCAAACAAGCAGCTAGGTGCACGTACTAGACACCCATGAATTTGGTCCACATCAAAGGAAATGTGACTGGGAGAGCATGATCTGCTCTGTGTGGGGACAGAGCCTTTTGAGAAGCTGGGAGGTCACTGAACTCTCAAGGTCATGCTGCTTCAGAGGACTCTCTTGGCTCTGGGGCACTCGTGCTTGTGAAATCAGAGCTGATCTGCCAGATGATAGGAAGGTCCGTTTGCCCTTGAGGATTGCAGTTGCCATGTACTATGTAATAAATCAAAGGATCATCTCTCGCTGTGGCCAGACTGAGTACACGCTTAGTGAGATGAGTCCAGTTCTTACCTGCAAGACATTTATGGTCAAACAGAGAGGGAGAGAAACCATCACACAAGGAAATGCAAGGGGAGTGCATTCCTCATGTTACCATTCCTTGAGAGACTTAAAAATAACTTGCACCAGGTCTTCAACCCAGACCAGTGAAATCTTGCGGGGAAGAGGTGATGTTCGAGTATCAGCAAATATAAAAAAAGAAAAAAAATCCTTTGAAGTTCTCCAGGTGATTCTAAGGGTTGGCCAGGATTGACAAGCACTGTGTTAAGCAAATGCTAATTTATATGCTCACAGATGGCCTCAGGAATTAAGACTAAGTCTACGTCCTATTTGACAGAGTGTTCTGATGTGGCTCCATCCCTGTGAGATTTTTAAGGGGCAAGATACCCCTTGGGAATCCATGTTTGAGAGGCAGTTGAAATGTGTAGCTTTAAAGTATGAGACAGGCTGGGACTGTAGCTCAGTGGTAAAGTGCATGCCAGTATCCTCGAGGGCCTGAGTTGGATCCTCAGAACAACAACACAACAGACATTAACAACTGACATATGAGAGACCTAGATTGATAACTCGGCCCCTGGGCTTACTAGTGTGGTAACACCCTTGGGCCACGACTTTACCTTTCAGAGTCTAAATTTCCTATCCTATGAAATGTACCCACGTCCCTGACTTCAGAGATAATGCCAACATTTCTGGCAGAAAAATAATTGTTTCTTACCGTTATTGCCCCTGTTGCCTGAGATATGGATGAGGTCATTATCCACAGCTTTCTAAAAAATACATATTATTAGCACTGACATCAAAAGGTGTTGATTTGGTGCTGGTAGGCACTTGTTTGTTTGATCTACACAAAATGAGTCAAGTCTCTACAGTTCCCATTCAGTGTTCCGCAATGGACCATGTGTGCTGGGCTCCTGAGCAGTGCAGCCACCTGCTAACGAGGGGTGCTTATTACTTAAATTGGTTTTTAGTGATTTCCGGTGAGAAGATTTAAAAGCAGCGAGGCTGGGGGATGTAAGTTCAGTTGCATTAGATGTGTCCTGCTGATGTATACGTAGTGCGCTGCGTCAGGGAGAAGTTGCTGCGGGATGAGGTAGAGCTGATGCAAGCAGGAGAGAAGGGTTCTTCTGTGCACAGTCATGTCGACAGCTGAGCTTTCCACAGGCCTGGCTTTCTGAGGTGTAAGTATGAGTTAGGACTTCCCATGGCGACGCTCCCTTTGTTAAGAATTTCCTATATTCCTGCTCTGTGCCCTTGTACTCGCAAGTTGAAGCTGCCCCTAGAGAACATATTTTATAGCTCAACCAAGAACACATATTTCTAAATGTAACCTTAGTGAGTCATTTTGCTTCTCAGAATTCAGAGTTGTTTAATTATGTCCCAAGATGGGTCTTTATGTCAAATGTTTCCCTTGTCCTGCTTCTGGAACTGTATTTGCAAATATTAACCTGTTTTAAAATTGATTTTAGGCTAACCATGTGGCCAGATTGAGCTAATTTAATGAGTCACTGCAGGTAAATTATGAAGCCTCCTGGCAAATAGTAGGTGTTTAATAAGTGTTGACTGCTAACAACCACAGTTGCTAACCACTTTAAATGAACTGAGCTTATAACTTTAAAATTCAACCTGATGATTCTTAGAAAAAAATCTTTTTTTTTTCAGTTGTGGTTTTTGTCTAGTTGGAAAAGAATGGTATCAGCAAAATAATTATGCACAAGTCTTAATGCCACGAGCCTAATTTTGGAGGTTTTACCCAGCACAAGGCCACAGGCCTGTCGAGGGGCTTTGTTTGTCTTTGCTTTGAGCTGCTTCTTCGGAGACCATATCTGCCTTCTGTCAAAATGTCAGAGAGATCTGCGTGGGGAGCAGTGATGCTAATGATAAGGTCTCTGGGCTGCCGGCCCGGCCACTGCTGAAGTGGCCTGGTGGTGATGTCATGGGGATTAAGGCATGTTATCTGTAAGGGGAATAAATTCTGGCTGCTGAGTCCTGGGCTGAGCATGATTCTTGGGGCTTATTTTAGAGCCGAATGAAAGCAGGCAATTATCATGTTCCTTAACTATAATCAGCTGAACAGGATACAGGTAGCCACAAAATGGAGTTATTTAAAACGTAACAGAATCGTTTCAAAAAGGGTAATAATCTGGAAGACTCTCTTTCTGCACCATCTAGTTAAGGCTGTCTATGTGTGGAAAAGACAGGGAAGGCTTGCTTTGTAACCTTCTCAGTGGCAGTGAAAAATAAAAGAGGCTCTGCCCTGGGTGCTGCTCCTGAGTAATTTAGTTTGGCCCCAGCAAGTAGGCTGAAGTTTTGGAAATGATCCAGGGAGAATCCTGGTTCTTGCCATCTGTCCATCTGAGTGGTTTCCATGGCACATGGCACGAACCAGCTGGTCCATTCTGGCCAGGAGACTCCTAGAGGGTCCCCTGACTTGAGGGGCAAGTTGATTCTGGATATTGGCTGTTATGAGACCTTATTTTAGCAGCATTTCCTGTGACATTCCAGTAAGACCGTGGAATGCGGCACAGGTCTAAATTCTAAGCAATTCCAAGAATCTTTCAGAGCCTGCTTCCGAACAAAAACTGAACTGAGGTGAATTCAGCTTGGCCCCCTAGTAATTCTGGTTACTAGGATTAGCTGGGTGAATAGGCACATTATTTGGGTGGCTAAGATTTGGTTTACCCCTCTGGAAAATGATTAGAATCTGTCTTGTAAGGATGTGCTTAGAAGAGTGCCTTGCTTATAGTTCTTACATAGAATTCAGCAGACATCAGCTGTAGTTACCATGGTCTTTGGCTAGCAGCCCAGGGACAGATGTTCCTGTGGGATGGCCTAATAACCCCTCACAGCTTCTGAAGGTGCCTGGTCCTGCGGTAACAAGCATGACTTTCACTCTGCATTTCATGTGCCAATGAGCTAAGAAAACAAGAGACCCGTCCATCGTCCAGCCAGCTGGGTAAAGCCTGGGTTGGTTCCCACTGCATTAAACACCATGTCATTAATTAATAGTGGCAGTGAAAACTATACTAATGATGATAACAGCAGCTGCAGCCCTGCCTTCTGTTAAATGCCAGGCACTGTGCTAAATACAGTACACAGAAGACTTCCTTTAATCCTCATGACCACCATCTAGGGTAGCTATTATTTTGACCATTTCCCAAATCAGTAACTCACAAACAGAGTTAAAAAAAAAATTGTATAAATGGACATGTTAGGGTTTGAGCTCAGGTGTTAACTTCAAAGCTTTTAACCATTATGTCACGCTGCTGTCCCTTGCATCATTGGGACTAGGGCAGCTTTAAGACCCCAAACTCTAATAAAGAGTTAAATCGGGCCTTCTATCATAAACATCTCAACAAGACCAGAACACTCGATGGCGTATATCTGTGTACTTCCATACACCTGGTGATTTAGATCGTGGATCATCTCTGAGAGTCATTTGACAAGTGAGAAAATGAACCCTTGAAAGAAGCCTGCTGAAGACTGCACCTTGTGTATATATCAGGTCTACGTTCTAAAATCAAGACCCTCCTATATGAATAACTGCAACCTTCCAAACACAGGTTAATCCTTTCAACCTCATGCTCCTCACCGAGCTCTGGCACGAGGTGTAGCTGTAGAGATGGTAGGAAGAGGATGAGCCAATAGCAATTCTGGCCAAAGCCTAGACAGCCCTTGTAGGAGCTCCTATAGAAGTCTTGGGCAAAGGTGAGTACAGTGGCACAGTAGGCCAGTTAGAGTGGTCCACAGTGTTTGAAGTTGATTTTGTGGCCTATCTGAGGAACTAGGGTAGTGTCACAATTGTGTCACTGGTGAGCATTTTGATAAGAAATTTGGGGATGTACCCAAGTCTCATGCTTGACCAGTTCAGTCTTTAGTTCTCTTTGCATAAGCAAGATTTCTTGCTTGCATTGGCATCAGAAAAAAGCCATGAGACAAGGAAGGAGAGATATTTTGATGACGAAGGAGGGCCTTTGGGGCCTCAATGGGAGGTCGTGCGACCACTGGTGTTCCTTGGGGCTTTGGTGCCCGAGGAACGCTGTGTGCTGCTGGGTCAGGAGCTGGCTTCCATTGGAGTTTGGTCACATGTGGCTAGTTTTCTATGTGGCACCCATGGGTGGTCTGTGTTTATCCTGTTCTACCTTGTTTTCCAGGTACGAACACCTTCATATCACATTTTGCAGTTAAACTCTTTGGTCTCAATTCTGCCATCATTTATTCATGATGTGTACAACGAGGCAATCATTTGTGCATTCAGCCTTTGAAAACTGAATCCCTTTTTCATGCAGGGTGCCTTTCCAAGCACAGTAGTGGAGGCCCTCAGCATTAAGCATTGTGTTCTTCTAGAAAGTAATTCCTGTGGGGAGAATTCCACACAGACATTTAGAAGTACTTGAATTAAACTATTTAAAATTTTGTTGAGCAGCTGCTATGTAAGTCAGGCTGGTCTTTAGGTGTCTGTCCTGTGGGCTGCTGGGATGCAGGTCTCCTTTGGCTACAACTTCTGAATATGTAATAAGGCACTTATTCCATCTAAATGTTGTCACACCCATCCAGAAACTCCCATTTATATTTACTTTGTAGAGGCTGTGGGGAAAAAGGAGCCCTTCTTCACTTTTGGTGGGAATGTAGACTGGTGCAACCACTGTGGAAGTCAGTGTGGAGATTGCTCAGGGAACTAGGACTAGAGGTTCCATTTGACCCAGGTATTCTCCCTTTTGGTGTCTTCCCAAAAGAGTTAAAAGCATCATACCACAGCGTTATATGCACACCCATGTTTATAGCAGCAGTTTGTAATAGCTAAATCTTGGAAACAGCCCAGATGCCCATAAACCGATGAATGAGTAAAGATGATGTGTTTTTTTTAATACAATAGAATATTACTCTGCCATAAAGAATGATAAGCTTGAGCTATTTCTAGGGAAATGTATGCATCTTGAGACCATACTCTTTAGTGAAATAAATTGGACACACACGTTTAAATACCGCATTGTTTCTCTGGTGTGAGGAACTGAAAGTGCAAATAAGGACTAAAATATATTAGGAAAGGGAAGAAATTGTTCAAATGGGAAGGAGAACAAGGGAGGGGGAGGAGGAAAGGAATAGAGGAATAAGAAAAAAATAATAGAAGGAAAAAATGGGAAAAAAAAGCTTTTGTAAATAGGGAGGAGGGGTTGAAGGAAGAGGAGAGGAATGGGAGAAAAAAAAGCAGCAAGATATATCATGTACAAACTCCCTATGATGAATGTTATCTCTATGTATATCTACAATGTACCATTAAAATCTTTTAAAAAATTTTACAAATTCCCCCCAAATAAATAAAAAAATACAAATAAAATCCCTGTTATAAAGCAAAATAGTTTTGCAGTTAAATTAAGACCATAGTTGGAATGAGAGCTACAGTTTTATCACCAACAGAAGAGTCCATTTTCTTGTAAACTGCACTGTTTTAGAAGAAAGAATGTCAGCTATTGTGGTGGCAGCAGGATGGGTGGGGCCATGGATGGAGATTACAGGCATACTTTGGTACTCTACTGGTTTGAAACTCATTTGATTTGGTACTCACATTTGGGGGCAACAGTTTTGTCCTAGTGTTTATCATTTCTTTGGTGCTAGACCTACAAACTAGAACTTGCTACCCTTTCCAGCCAAAACGATTGAATGCTCATTATTTTTGGTACCCATTGCATCTCGCAGAACCAATTGATGATGGCCACCAAGGTCCCATTGTACATGCAGTCAGCTAGCTGGTTCCCCACAAATTGTCAAAATGCAGGGCTTCCCTTATTCCAGGCATGTTTCTTAGTGCTTGAGAAAAACAGATGTTCCTGCCGTGTTTTAACCCCAATTGGCCTTTCCGTCGTCTCTTCCATCATGATTCCATCCAAGGGCCCAAATCCAGTTCACATCAGTGAATTCCCTTTGGTCTACGCAAGCCATCTGTGGTGCACTGATATGGTCAACTTGAGCAGGAACGCCCAGCTGGACTGAGTTGGTGTGGTTTTGGGCTTAGAATATCCACCTGAGGATTGTTGCTGACACAACCTGAAGGAGAATGGGAGCAGAAGATAGTTGCTGGCTATTTCCCAAGAGAAGTCTGCTGTGGCTGGTTCTCCTGAAGGGGACATGGCTGTGTTCTCATCGAAGAAGGAGTTCGGGAGCTTGCTGTCCTCGAGGATGGCTGCTGTTGCTTTAGGGGAGCTCTGGTCATCCCTGCTGCGCGCATTGTATCCTGGTTCCAGTAAAGATTTCTTCAGGCTTTTAGTGCAGGGGTGGACGTACATGGGACAGTGCTGTGGGCACGCAGGCCTTGATTGGATCTTTCAGGTCTCCAGTGTATAAATAGACATTCGGCACTCTTCCTGCGTCTGGCTTGTGGGTAAATGCTCCTAACGTGTAAAGGTCCTGTATTAAATCTGCTCTTGCAAACTACACACCATCCTTATTTTAGACTGATATATTGAACGAGGGTGTTTCTTGTCTCCCTCTGTCCTTCCAATACCTTCATTCCCTTTGTTCTTTAGCTCCATATGGTGACATAACTGTCTCCAGTAGTGGACTCTGCCATTTCCTTGTCACTCGCTCCTTATTAGGCTCACATTGTGCTTGTGGCTGCTGAATTTAAAGGCGTGCTGGCTCAGTCTGCTGTAATGCAGCTGCATCGATCCCCACGTTTTCTCATGTAGCCAACTCCTGTCCCTTCTCTCCCATAGAATTACCCTTTATGACTACCAAGCCATGTGTAGAGCCAACAAGGAGAGCAGCGACAGCGCCCACGGGCTCCTGGATGTGAGTACAGTGCGCTCGCACCCGGAACAGCCGCACATTTCTGTCTTTATCTCTGTGTGACCATATCTCCCTCTTCAGGGTAATCAAGTTTATCTGCTTTCAGAACCATGAATGTTTAAACGTATTTCCTGACTTGCCTTATTAAGAAGGGCTACTTCTGTTTAAACTTCAATCTGATGATTATATGAATGAAAAACAGGTCCAAAGTCTTTGATGGATTAATGCAGTAACTCCCCTTTTGAGGGATGGAAAAGCAAATTTTGTTAGTTCTCTCATTGTTAGACAAAAGAGAATTTGATTTCTTTCAATAGAAATCTTTTTAGCTTAGAAAAGAAGCTGAAGTACTGATGGACACTTCCTGTACTGATGGTAGGTGTGATCCCTGATCACGCTGCTGCTGAGTTGAGGGTGGACTTCCCTGAAGCTGGTTCCATCGTGGTGTCACAACTGAAGATCAGTCAGCATAATATTGATATAGAAACTGGCTTTCAGACTGCCAGATAGTAACTGTTATGATTGATTCTCAGTTCCAAAATATAATTTACAACCAGCATTGTGTGATCTGGGGAAGGTGGCACAGACCTTGAATCCCAGCTATGTGGGAGGCTGAGGGAGAGGACTGTGTTAGAGGCCATCCTGGGCAATAGAGGGAGACCCTGTGTCAAAAAAAAAAAAAAGTCACAGTATAAATTTAGCCACAATTACCTAAAACACAGGAACAAATAACAACAAAACAGATAAAGAATACCTCTTTCTGGTCCAAATATGTGTATAAATATAACCCTTTGCAATGATAAGATTTTTTTTAATACTAAAAAACTAAATTTGGTTTGAAATACAAGATTTAAAAGTGATTTGGGCATATATACATACATATATACACACATATATATATGATTTAAGATCTTACAAAGGAGATTATTTAAAAACCAAATATTTAATATGCTTCTCCTATACTGAGAGGGTAAGAGATGATTCAGACCTGGAAATTTCAGAGCAGCAACTAAGCGTTGGACCTTTTGAAACATACTGGTTTTTAGTAAGACTATACAGTATCTTTCCAAACAAAGCTTCCCTAAATTAGCAGGAATATTTCCAGGCTTAAGATGTTCCCAAGATATGTTTTCGTCATTAGGCTTAAAAGCTCAATAGCTTTATCCTTTTGAGTGGTAATGTGCATTTAAATATTTAATCCCATATTTACATAATCCCTTTGTTTGTTCACACTCTGAGCCAGTGTCTGGCAGGGAATGCTTGAGCGCCTTCCCCCTTGGCCTAGGGGCCAGCTGCACCTGCGCCAGCCTTCTAATCCCTTCACTTATCCTCTTCCTTCCGCCCCACATTACCCATCCCAGCAGGTACGCAGACACAGGGTTGTCCCATGGTTTGAACACTTTTTGAAAGATGATTTTTTTTTTTAGGCCACAAAATACAGTAGCAAAACTATAGGAAGACAAGGTTGTATTTTGTTTTAGAAAATTGTTAAAGTTCACATCCTTGTCTGACCCTCATTCAAGAGCCCAGAGCCCTCCGATTCAGAGAATGATGTTGAAGCCCTTAGTTAACTCAGAACAAGAGATAAATAACGTCTGAAAGCTGGGTGGGCTTTGAATAACCCCAGTTGATTTTTTTGTTTTGTTTTGTTTTTGTCGTTCTGCTCATTTACTTTCAGGCCTGAAATAGAGTTTCAAGAATGTTTAGGGAATATAAGTTTGTTCTTGTTTTATTTTAAACTGGGTAATTCACGCATTCCCAATTCTAGTTCATGTAATTAAAATGCTCAAAAAGTAGGATTAAGCAGCTCTTGCCTCAGAAACTAGGACTTGGCATGCATTTCAGTTCTGTGATAAAGGCAATTGCTGAAGGTTCTGAGGCTTTTCTGGACCTGACATGTGGAGGTCGGGATTTGCCAGTATCATTGCCTGTCTCTCAAGTCCACCCACCACTTACATATCTGGCATACCTTGGTACAAAGAGCCAAATGAGGGCCAGACTTGGTATTTTCCAGAATCCAGGAAATTGAATTATCCATATAGGAAATATCACAGAATAAACAATCCAACTGCTTTTTTAAATTAAAATATTCTGAAATAAAGATTAGGCTGTCAATGCCTTCTTTTATAGAGTGAAAGGGATTTTCTGCAAGGATAAAATCTCATGTTTATATGGTTATCATTTTTTCACGTCTAAATATGTAAGTGTGAGAAAAAGCAGCTTAAATCGTACATAATTCATGGGAGGCATTACAATCAAGTGTATGCAATTTATGCTTATTTCAATGAATGACATACGGTGATGGAAAACAGGGAGTCACCTTTCCAAAGGAGAGCTCTGTGAATTACCATTTAAAATTAGTTATATGATTCCAGCCCCTCACATTAGGCTGCAAAATATTAGCCCCTAGAGAGTAAAGGTTTAAGCATCGTTCGCTGAACTTCCTTTTTCCTCCCAGTGATAACCCTTGTATTAGATCGTGTTTATTTTACTTGTAAATCACATCTTACTACAGGGAGTTCAAAGTTTTAAAATGTTAGTTTTAGGATACAATATCCAACCATTTTCTTCCTTTAGCTAGAGTGTCACTGTTTTCTAACATGATATCAATCTCTCCAGAAGAATAACATTGTCTTTCTGTAAAGATTTAAATTAAACTACAAACTTTGTGTGTGATACATTGTTTTTAATGGATTGAATTCTTCCTTTCAGCCTTATAATGCCTTCATCTCTGCGGTGAAATGGATAATGACAGAACTTGTCTTGTAAGTATAATCCATTACATTTTTTGAAAAGTATTATTGTTTTTCTTTTTTATATTAAGAAGTAAATTGGGAGATTGTGCTTCATGCTTTTAATAACTATTACATTTATAATACTCTGAGATACTCTTACTGAATATCTCAAAACATTGAACTTGAACATTAAGACCAGAAAATTTTCTTTTATTAAGTTATTCATGATTACTCCCTATGCTCTTATGTCATTGTTTAACAGACTAACAGCTTGCAATACACAAACCAAATTTATTTATTGTGGTTACCGCTAAATTTAACATAGATGTCTGGCTGTTTTTAACACAACTTGGGTGGGCTGTGGTCAGAACACACTGCCGTAGCTGTCCACTGCTACTTGGGGTGTCTCGGGTGATGTACAAGCTAAGGCTCAGACAGGCATCAGCTAGGGCTGAGGGCTTTTCTTAGGTGTGATTTAATTGCTTCCTCTATCAAATCATGGTCCTCTTTGGAGGATACAGGATGCTTCCGTGACTTAGGTCAGACTTGAAATGGCATGAAGATGAGAAGGTTGACTTCCAGACCAGAAACGCATGATAGAAACACTGTGCCACACAAAAGGCAAGAATTCCATGAATAAGGATATCAACCAGATTAAGTTATGTCAGACGGTCTCATTGTTACTTTGCCCCCCGAAGCCTCCAATTCTATGGGCTAAAGGCAGATCGCCTGCCATTCAATGAATAGACATTGTCTCCTCTCACCAATTTTTTTTTGCTTTAATAATGCTTATAATATTAACAATGTTTATAAATTCAGAAGGGGAGTAAATTCTTCATGTAAAAGAGAAAATAGATTAATAGTTCATGGCAGAATTTTAACTGAGAAGGAGCTGCTACAGATGGTAGCCATTGAGGCTGAAAAATAAATGACTTGATTTTGATCCATCTCCATTTATTTGGAAGGTGATATTTTTTACTAGCAATTCAGAAATTTTAATTTTTCTAAAGTCAAATTATGGCATAATGTTACAAAAAGACATTTGTGTCTGCCCCCACATTTATATACAAGGCTTAATCAAGTTTGAGTTGGATTATGAATTTTATTACTGCAGACCATAGTCTGGGTAGAGGAGAACATTCTATTTGCATTTCTGAACAAGACAGGAGAGGCCTTTAGAAATTGGTTATTTATTGTGAAATCAAACTAAATGGTTAAGAGTGAATAATAAGCTAGTAAATAGACTGTTTCTACCCATGCATCAGGGTATTTCTCAATGAGGATTCTTCGAGTTTAGGTGAGCCTGATGCAGGGTTGGGCTGGCATACATGGAAAAAATAGCCATTCATAAGTCAGATGAGGCCTGGTAGAAATACAGTGGGAACTCCTTCCACCGTGTTGATATCTCCAAAGTGTGATGTTATTCTTTCAAATGAGGTGAGCAGTGCTGGATAACACACAGACTGTCACTGTTTGCGCCAGGGGGTGGATGACTAAGTAACACCGGGCTTTCCCACCATCTGTTTAGGTTCCTGGTGGAATTTAACCTCTGCAGTTGGTGGCACTCTGATATGACAGCTAAAGGTAAGCAGCAACTGGTTTCTGTTTCCTAGCTGGAGTGATAAACTCTGGGTTCACTGGCTACTTTTCATCAGGGATGTGCTGACTCGCATGAAACTACCCAGGATAAAGTGATGATTTTTCGGCTCTGTCAGCAAAAAGCCACGCTGTGCTATGCTGTTCTGTCCAAGCTGATGTGACATTCCACAGGTTCCATTCCATGACGGTGAATGTGTACTTTGAACTATTGTCTTAACCAATACTGAGGTCATATATTGCACAGGTAAATTCTTCAGAATGCTGGTGGGCAATGCCAAAATCTCAGGGAGACAGATACATCACCTGCGTGTCAGGCTGAATGAATGGATGACTACCCTATTTTTGTTTCCACAGCTAACCCTCATAAAACAAATATGATCATATTATCCTTCCTCGAAAGCCTTCAGCGATGTGTGAGGAGTGATTAGTAAGCCTCTTAGAGGCACAGGTTGTGGAATTAGGTTAGTATGGGTTTGAGTTTGTCTTAGAAACTAGCCTTTGACAAATTAGCTGATCTTTCCAAGGCTATTTCCCCTGGGTAAGCACAACGGGAAGAACAATATTTACCTCCCAGGGAGGTGTGTCTGTGTATTTAGAGATGAGATAAATCATGTTACACGCTGACCACAATAACTAGAACATAAAATGGTAGCTGTAATTAGTCCCTTACATTGGTGACGACAGTGCTGACCATGACAGTGATAATGATTGTCTGTGAGGCCAACGTTCCACTGAAGTGCTGCCCACCCCATCAGCAGCTGTCTCCTGGGCACGCTTTTCTTTCTTTCCTCCAAGCATCCATTCATGTCCTTTGTTTTTTTTTCAATTTGAGATCCTAGGGCAGCAGTGGTGAACCCATGGCAACATGTTACTTTTTTTCTAAGACAAAAGATGTTAATATATGAGCTGTTTTTTCTAAACTAAAACCACAGTATTCAGGTTTAGTTGCAGCGTTGGCACTTTGCGATAAATAAGTGGGTTTTGAGTTGCATTATGAGCACTTGTCTCTAAAAGGTTTGCCATCACTGTCCTAGGGACTGGCTTTCTTATTAATATTAGCATTCTTACTATTTTATACTGTCTAGCAGCCTTACTTTTTACTATTTTTTTAAAAAGAGGTTAACTAATAATGTATTGACATTTCTCCACTTTGCTGGGGTTCCCTTTTCTTCTTCTTGGACCTCTGTCTCAGGCAGAATTAGCAACCTTTCTTGCTCCTGCCTCAGTTCACATGTGAGATCTTTTTTATTGTTAATGCCTCAGTTAATTTTATACTAAAGTGGAATTTCTTGATAATAGGAAGTATGTCTTAACCATTGTTATTTCTTAGCATTTAATTGGGGTTTAGTACATAGTAGGTGCTTAATCTTCATTTGGTAAATAATCTTTCTCCCTCCCTGCTATATTGGCACTCGTTTGGAACAGTTCTCATAATCTCACTTATAAAAATTTGGCCTATCGTGTGAACTCACTTTTGTTTAACACTGCACATAATTTGAAAAAGAAAAATGAAGAAGAGTGTACTAAATGGTTGCTTATGTTTTCTGCTTTGCTTCCTTGACTAGATTTTTCACAATTTTACTATTACAGGTTTTCTTTAAAAAACAAAAAATGGTGAGATTAAAAGAAAAGAAAGTAGATCAATAGAAGCCAAGGGAGAGGGCTGCGTGTTGGTTAATTGGCTGTTCTTGCTGCAGTGCTAGTGACCTGGGGACAGATCGCACTCCCTCTGAATAAGGCTATGATCAGACAGAGGCAGGGGTGGCCGTGTAGCCTAGTGATTAAGTGTCCCAGCTTTGAAGCAAGGCAGTCTTCTGCCTCTTGCTAACTGGGAGGTCCTGGGAAAAGTGCTCAGTCTCTCTGGGCTGGCTTTCTCATTTGTTCATAGAGATAACAATAAACGATGTGGTTGTGAGAGGCGAGTTACACACACCACACCCATGTGCAAATATTATGTATATGGTGGGTGGTGGTTTTAGACTAAGGCATGTAACTATTTCTCAGTGTGCTCAGTGCTGAGGGCAGCCGGCTGATCATCTCGGTGGCTTTCTTTTTGGTGTTCCTGCTTGTACTTGAGGAGGATGCTCTCTTCTTCATGCCAACCTCCAGTCACATTCCCCTCCATTCTTGCTTCAACCTGTTTCACTTCTCCGTGACCTGCCACCTCAGACATCTACCCACATTCTTGTTTTGGTCCTGCACCTTTAAAAGTTACTTTGGAGTTTTTGTTGTATGCCAGTCACTGGATCTTTGCCTAAATCAGTGGTTTTCAACTGGGAGGCAATTTTGCCTCGCAGGGGATATTGCAATATTTTGAGATGTTTTTGTTTGTCATAACTTGCTACTGGAATCTAGTGGATAGGGGCCAGGGATGCTTCTAATCATCCTACGACACACGAGACAGCCCCCACAACAAGGCAGTATTTGACTCAATACCACTATTGAGGAGCCCTCGTCTGGACCAAGGGATATAGGACAGGGGACAAAGAGGAAGATCTGGTCATTGCATGAAGTCTAAAGATACTTGGGGGAGAGTCCTATTCTGAAATTTTACACTCCTACCCCTTCACACCTGGTCCAACGCTCGTCAGCATCTTAGCTACGTGAAATAATGTGATGCTTTAGTTCTCTATTTTCTTTCTTAGTAAGCTTAATTCAGATAATTTCAAAAAATTGTCTCATACCAGATTGTAAAACCTTCCCACTAACTATAGAAAGATCTTGTCCAGTAATTACATTGCTGACACGTGATGTGCTGGCAGAGTGTTATGGCATTTCCAGAGAGTTGGGAATCCTTTTCGAATTATCTGCAAACCTCATTGTGTACTTGAGAGCTGGACACTGCTAAAACATGTCACCAAATCTCTCTGAAGCACCTATGTCATCTGATGGAGGAACACGTAGATCGAGGCAGATGGAGATAGATGGGTACATTGATGCTATATACATAGATGAAAATACATAGATGACAGTTACATAGGTACACTGATGATAGATACATTCCTAACAATGAATAAAATAGAAGAGTTAGACCAAAGCCAAGATGTGCCACTCCAGCTCGTAATGAGCAGAGCCGGAGCTGCCTTTCTTTGAGCCCAGGTGTCCAGCTGAGTCTTGCACATGAGTTGTCCTGTTTAGACCCGCAGCTGTCTGCTGGACATGCGTACGAGGTTTTCCATTTTGTAAAGGAAGAAACAGTCAAATGGAGGTACATTAACTCACCCACGGGGATGTTGTCACTGGAACATTTTATTAAAAGTAAACATCCTAAAGCCGCTGTGCAGAGGGAAAAGTCTCAGTCACCATAATACTGACTTGTAAGGCTTTTTCTTTCTAAATTTACTATTCTCTTGCTAAAGACCCAGAGCTGAAACATACATCTTTGTTTTTAGCTAAAAATGGAATCCATAATTACACTGTTTATCTGCTTCATTTCCTTAATGAAGGGGACTGTGGAAGCACATTTCTGCTTGATTATCACAAAGGCATAATTTTGGAGAAGTTGCACAAAGAGAACAGAGCTTACTGGCACCCGGTTATGAATGGGGATGCATTCACAGAAACAAAGAAGGAGGAAGGCTTTTCAAATGGTGCGTCTATTCATTCCCAATTGTCTGCACATAATTACTGTGAACTCAAGTTGGTTATTCTCATCAGGGACATTTGTTGCTAAGGGAAAATTAAAGAAATTCGATTGTGTGGATGCTCCACTGGATGCCTCATTGTGAGTGAGTGATAGGTCATGGCGACTTCAGCTTTATAGATGTAGCAGAACTAGGGGGGATGCAGAGCCACATGACTGTGGAGAACAGTGACTCCAGCATGTGACTGTGCAAGCTCACATCTGGTCTTCACCATTCATGGCAGTGTGGCTTTAGGTGAGCATTTTAATTTCTCTGAGCTTTAGTTGCCTCATCTGCAAAATGGGTAGTAGCAGAGCCTTGCTCACTATGCGGTAGTGAGGATTCGGGTCGTACAAATAGCCTTGCACAGCGTTTACTGTGTGGTAAATGCTCAGTGAATTTGCTGTTCAGGTAAATGATGACAGTGGGCTGGAGGGCGAAAGCTCAGTGCCAGAGCTCTTGCCTAGCATATGTGAGCCCTGGGTTCAATCCCCAGTGACGCAGAAGAAAAGATATGTAATCTTTGTGAGTTACTTTTCCTGGGACTCAAGGCAGGCTGTGTCTGATTTCTGAACCTCCTTTGTCTCTTATGGTAAAAGAAGGACCTAGCCTAGTGAGCTCTGTGATCCTTACGTACATGCATCTTTATCAGATTGTGAGTTTTGAATGCCTAGCGTTAAAAGAGTAGCCTATAGATTGCCGGAACCTTGGTTATTGGTTGAAATTCCATAAACAGTAGTACCTGGCAAACGCACGGGGTGTTTTCCATTGCATTCTAGACAAAGGCTCATGTTATTTAGATTGAATGAGGCCATGGTTTTATATGATAATTTGTGTGTTTCCCAAAAGCACATCAAGCAACTTCCACCCGTTCTACAGTCGTGCTGCTAATAGACCCGAGAGTTTATCAGCTCATCAGCACGAGCACCCTACAATTGTCGAAGTAAAAAGAATTTCATCTCTGGAAAGGATGAGAGCCAAATAAGTCTCACCTTTGACAGTTTTGGACTCATTCCCTTCTAACCGGGCCTATGCAATTACTATTAGAGAAGGTGAAATTATCAGGCTTATTTAAATCACATGTGCTTCTTTTCTCTGCCTGCCCAAAGGACCTTTCTTGATACCTTCCATCAACCCAACTTCACAAAGCAGCGAATCACCCATGAGCTGGAAGCACACTGATCAAGTTCTAATTTTTGGCTGTGCCACATACCTAGTGGATGAATTGGGGCAATATAGTCCTCTCACATCACTCATTATTTGAAAGCAAAGATAAAAACTGTTCCTACCTCAAGTTTACTTACCAATTTTATCATGTTTCACTGTTAGGTAATACATAGCATCAGGCGCGCAGCACTTTCTTAATAAATTTAGCTCTTACCACCATCAGGTTTTTGTATGCCATTTGCAGGCATGTTCTATATTCATTTATAATCCATTCTGCTGTATACTTAATCTTTATTTCACATTGATGGACTTGGTTTTTTGAAATCCAAAAACTTTAAATACACATAGGAAGCTTCTTCAATTGAAAATCAGAATCACTTGCCATACAAATAAGTTGTTAGAATAAGAACTGTGAAAATAAAAAATCTTACCAAGTTGTAGTCAGATACTGTTGTAGTCAAATACTGTTGGTATTTGGCCTCCCCAAAATAAAAGGACTCACAGATGAAAGAAAGAAATGGAAATTAAAGAAAGGTAGTAGAAACTCTTTAGAATCATACAAAAAAGTCCTCCTCACAAAACAGGCATTGAAGAAGAACTGGGGGGAGAATGTGGTTCCCACCAAGTACCCCTCGTGATGTGGCCTGAGACACAGACGATCACCTGACTTACCTGAAAGGCAGGCAACTTGTCACAGGGATTCTCACGTTTTTCTTTTTGGTATTTGCTTGAAAAACACCATTCTGGACCTCATGAGTTTGTTCAGCAATCATTTAATAACCCTCTAACAAGGCAGCTCTGCTAGGCCCAGGAGCACAGTTCCGGGATCTGGCCTTCCAGGATCTGGCCTTGCAGGAAACAGCAGCTACTGGCACCATACTCTGCGTGGAGTCAAGGAGGCAGCTGTCTGCTTGAAATTCTAACCCAAAAGGAATGTCTCGAGAAGGTCGGAGCTACGAGGACTCTTGGAAGTAACAAAGGCAGCGGAGGACGCAGTGGCCATTAGGAACATAATTTAGATAGCACATTGTGCCAGCACCTTTCATTCAGTGCTCAGTCTTATGAGCTTGGTAGTGTTACTCCCATTTTGCAGAGGAGGACACTGATGTAAAGAAAGTTTAAAAATGCACCGATGTTACACAGCAGTAGCAGGAATCAAAACCCTTAGAATTTATGCTCTTAGGTATTAAACAATTGGCCCAACTCCTGGGACATAGATGGTAACAATCACTAACAGCAGCAGTTTGTGAAGGCTCTATGCGTATGCATTTGTGTGTAGGAAAGCATGTATGAACGTGCATGTGTGCTTCACTGTTAAAAACTGGCTGTACTTTTCTCCATTTGTTTATTCCTCCAGAACAATCCTGTGAGCTTAGCAGACATGTGTATTCCCCTCAGTATCAGTGACCAGTTCCTGAAATCACCTGTCTGGAAAACCGGGCTAAAAGTCTACTTCTTTTTGTTCTAAATAAGAAAGTTTCAAGACCCCAATTTCCTCCAAAGAGTCAAAGCTCAGTGAAAAATCCTACGCATAAGAAACCATTGTGTTAGGATATAAATACTGAGAACATGATTTCCCGGCCAGCCAGTTAGCTGAATGTCAGGGAACAATTGTTTTGTGGGCGGTCACACTGATAGTGCGGTTAGAGTGCACAGTATCCCCAGTCAACAGTCTACAATGGTTCTGGCATCCAACAAGGTGCATATAGTTTGAGAAGCCATATTCTACCCATCCCTATCTTAAAATCCTGTTTTGGAATTGAGTGTAAATATATGTTCTTTTTCTTTTTCTGTATATATACCAGCCAGAGACTTGTAAATAATTTGGGTATTGGAACCTGCAAACATTTTATTGGGAAAATGTTAAAGACTAGACAACCTGTGAAGAGCCCCCATACCATTGACATCCTCATCTTACAGATGAGAATACTGAGGGTTAGCTAAAAGCAGCGGAGTGGACACTTGTTATCCAAACCTCTCTTGCATAAGGGCCTTCACCCTTATCCACTGTGCTATAGTAGCCATCATTACCACATTAATGTCACAGAACCTGATTAGAATGCTTCTGCTGTTTTTGTTGTTACTACTGTTACTGGAACCTGACATTTACTTGGCACTTACTTACTGTGTCCCAGGTACTCAGCATGTATCGTTTCATTTATATCTCGCATCAGCCTCGGAGTGAACTTTATTATCTCCAGTTTAGAAATATGAAAACTGAGACACAGATTTTGGATCTTGTCCACTGGACTTGACTCATCTAAATAATTCAGCCAACCACCAAGCATTACCGAGTGCCTACTGTGTGCTCATCCACAGTCCGGAGTTATTTAGTGCTTTAAAACCAACGTGGCATATTAATGGACAGGGAACTTTATAATGGTAGGATTTGGTTCATGGCTGTACTTCAAAGATACTACGTATTTTACTATTTCATATTTCAATTTGCTTCCTATAATAAAACTATGCAATTTTATCATGACCTTTGTCTCACCCTAAATAATACGGTATTGGTATGACTTATATTTTATGCATTTATTCAGATACACATATGTGTTGTTGCTAAGTTCAAGTGAGCCTGAGGTCAGAGACTGATGTTGTCCCAGCAAGAATTCTTGTGATACGTAAATGATAGCTGACCAAGCCAACACAACTGCTTGAGGAATTACAGCTTACAGAGTTGCTTGGCAGATGAAATCACTTGACTAATTAGAAAATAATGCACTATGCTGTGCCTAGAAAAATCACAGAGCAGCAGAAGCCGAACTGCATTCTGAGTTGCTGTGGGCTGCCAGTCACAGTATTGAGCCTGTGCACTGCATTCTTAATCTCTTCTTGTCCTCCCCTCCCCCCATCCCTACAGCCCAGAAACTGAAACAGACCCTGGAGCCTTGTGATACTGAGTATCCAGCGTTTGTGTCTGAGCGTACCATCAAGGAGACCACAGGGAACATTGCTTGCGAAGACTGCTCCAAGTAAGCCATACCCAGTTCTACTTTCTCTCCCCTGCTACACACAGACACACACACACAGACACACACACACACACACACAGACACACACACACACACACACACACACTCTTTTTGCTAGATATCAAACTTTCCCAGATGGGCCAATGAGACTGACAACATGTGCCTTATACTGAAAGACATAAGACATGGCTGCCCTCTTGTGTGAGGTTGTATTTCTGTCTGCTCAGAAGGAGTATCACTTGGTTTTGTTAATCATTTTGAAGTTGATGACCATTCAGAATGTGTGACAAAAGATCCTGGAATATAGTAGATGGTGAGTCCAGTTTGTTGATGATTGGAGAAAGTCCTAATTGGTGTTTTCCCAGTTGACAGTTGACAACTTCAGCTGTCTGAGAAATGTCCTTAAGTATCTTTACCAAAGACGCCATGCCCTCTTGTACACCCAAATCCTACATAGTGGAAATGGCTTCTCAGCAGCTTAGTGTGCATTTCCCTAATTACTACTGAGGTTGAGCATCTTTTAACAATTTTATTGGTTATTTGGGGGTTTGGTCTCTGTATTCCTATTGGGCAATTTCCTTGTACTTGGTTGGGTTCATTCTTAGTGATTTGGGTGGTCTTTCTATATTTCAGATAATGATTTCTTTATAATTACATACATTGTAATTACATATATTGTAAATGTGTGTTCCTATTCCTTGGTATGTTTTTTCACTTTAATGGATAGTTTTTGATGCAAAAGTCAACTTTTGTTTGTATTTTAACACAGAATAATTTGGTTTTTTCTTTTGTGATTTGTGCATTTTGTGCCTTAAGAAATTCTTCTCTGCCCTAATACAATATTATTTTAAATTTTTATTCTGAACACTTTAATGTTTTGCCTTTCACACTTAGAACTTTAATCCTTATGGAATTTACTTGTGAGTTTTCTCTGTGTGTGTGTGTGTGTGTGTGTGTGTGTGTGAGGTAGGGTTGTGATTTAATCCTTTTCCATATAAATGGCATGAAGTTAACTTGCACTTTGTGCATGCATGTGTGTGTGGTGCTGGAAGTCACTCCCAGGGACATGTATGTGCTAGAGTTCTATCAACCTGCACTGTTTATTGAATAGTCTTTATTTTCCCTCCAGTTTGTATCCTATTTATATGCTGATCTGTTTCCAAATGCTGTAAATACCTAAAAATCACTTTAATTATAGCTCTTATGATATGACTTGATATTGAGGATAACACACATCCCTTCCTTATACTTCTCCTAAGTTGACTTGGTTATTCTTGACTTTACACTTTTGTATTAATTTTGGAGTTAACATGAATTCTGCTAAAGCTTTCATTAAAACTTTGTTGTTAAAGTAATTTGAAGGTAATTGCTATATTTTGATATTGGAAGCCATTCATAAGCCAAGTATAGGGGCTGGAGATTTAGCTCAGTGGTTAGAGTGCTTGCTTTGCAAGCACAACGCCCTGAGTTCATTCCCCAGCACCAAAAAAAAAAAAAAGCCAAGTATATATTTTTATTTGTGTCTTTTTTTGCTTTTAATACATTTTCATAAGTTTATTTATGTTAGACTTATACCTAGCCAGCTTATAGTTTTTCTCCAGAGCAAACAACCCAGAACTCTTTAACTGGGATTATGTCCCATTTCTTTCATGTAACATTTTCTAACATTTTAGTTCTATTATGTTTATAATTCACTAAATACTTTACTATTGCTGTTGCTGACTGTAGTAAATTGCCTGTTTAACTCCATTGTCACCAGTCTGTGTATTCACCACTAGTTTAAAAACAAAGAAAAAACCATTAATTTCTGTTTTATACTACTTTAGACGTTTATTCAGGAATGATTGAGGAGTGGTAAATTCTCTCATTCTTTGTCCATAATACCTTATTTATTAGTTTAATATGGCAGTAATAATTTAACTCAACATTCTCTAAATTGGGAGTATTTTAAACATAATATTCCCTCATCTGCTGACTTTTAGCTTTGTAACTTTCTAAGAAGTCTGGCTTTTCCCTCTTCTCTCATGGCTTTTACAGTGTTCACTTTCTCTGTAATGTACTGATGTTTCACTGACGTGATTAGATAAAAATTTGTTTCAGTTTATTTGTGTCCTTTATTCTGTATCATATCTCTAGTATTTCAGTTCACTAATTTCCTTTTAATTTTTTGTGATCTGCTATTTTAAAAATCCATTGAGTTTATAATGTAGATGGCTTTCTAGAAGTTTTATTTGCTTTTGTTAAAAATATGTGTTTTCTTTTATACAGCCTTTTTAGGCTTTCTGTAGTACATAAATAAAGGCCTTTTATGACTGCCCTAATGGTTTACATAAGGATGGTACCAATCATCTTTTTCATCTGCCTGCTTTCTTTTATGATAGATTATTTGCTCACATAATTTTTTTTTTTAACTATGAGCTGATCTTTACTCTTACTTACTATTTGCTGACAGAATAGAGTTCCACTTTCTCTTCACAGTAGATATGAATTCAGGCTTCTCTTGTGGATCCTATTAGGATTGACTGCCTGGGAATAACTGTTATGTAAGTTTTTATATTTGGGGGTTTCTTCACCATATAATTACAGTAAATATTTTCCCTAAGCAGCATGTAGTTTAGGCTTAAAGTTTGATTTCTCATGGGCAATATTATTTTTCCTATTCAGAGCCTCAGAGAGTGCCAGATGATCAGCTTTTTACACATGGCTGTAAATGCACCAGTTGGCTTTTAGTGCTTTTTCCCCACAAGTTCCCTTGTATTTAAACATGTTTGTTTTGTTTACTGTTTCTTGCAGCATGTTTGAGTGTTTTGAGAAGGATGTTTTAATCTGTCGTGTCATGGTGTACTCTCCCAACTGGGGAAATTCTAGGACCGCCACAAGAAAGCACTGGGGTAGAGTGGCTTAGTGTGGGGTCTTGAAAGTACAGGGTTCGAAGTATGAGTCCTAACTTACTAGTTGCTTTGTGACCGTGGATGAGAAGTTTAACTCTCTGAAGCTCAGCTGCTCCCTGGGTTATTTGGGGGACAGTAGTAGTAAGCATGCCATGTCCTGATCGTAAGAATTAAAGGAGAAAATTTGTGTTGTGAATTTAGTGAAAATGTCCAGAATTAAGTAAGTACTCAGTAAGAGGCCACATTTACTATATGCATAATGCTATGGTGTGAAAGTTTATGTCCTTTCAAAGTTCAGATGTCTAAACCTCATCCCCAGTGTGATGGTATTAACAGGTGGGACCTTTGGGAGAGCCCTCATGGGTGGGATTAGTGCCTTACAAAAGAAGCTGGAGGAAATCTGTGTCCACCATCACATGAGGACCACGCTAATAGGTGCGATCTGTAAAGCAGAGTACGCTCTCTCCAGACATTGAATCTGCTTGCGTCTTGATCTTGGACTCCCCAGCCACTAGAATTGTGAGCAGTGTACTTCTGCTGTTCCTAAGTTACCCAGTCTAAGGTATTTTGTTAAACAACTCAAGTGGACTGAGATGCATATTACCCTACATTCACAAAGTTTTAACCTCTGAAAATCATTCTGTTGAAAAGTGAATTTCCTTTTTCATGATCTTACATCACTTCCCTACTGCAAAATTCCCCACAGAAAAAGAAACAGCCTGTCAGATTATCACAGGTCATGTAAGACTAGAATGTCATTGACAGTTTATACTTCTGTGGTTTAGTGAAGTGGGTATCACCAGTTTTACAGTGACTGAGAATCTTTTTGACCAAAGGATGGTATACCCCAGCCATCGTAACTTGATAAAGCATTATCTTGTAACAAATGATAGGCAGTCATGTATAGTAGAGCAAGTTAGGATTCCAATTTCCATTGTATGTGAGAAAACAAATAGAACCCAGATGGGAGCTATTAGGGCAAACAGTATTTTTCCTTATAGACTCATAATTAGAAATCAAAGATGCAGCTTGATTAAGTAACCTAAAGAAACCAAAGAAACAACTACCTATCATTCAATAGAAATCAGAGATCATCACATTCCTGCCATGGTCCAGAGATTCTGTTGGTATTTCCAGGAATGCAAAGAGGGTAAGATGCCAATTTAAAAGTGAAGGTATTCACAGCAGTCATGACTAGTCTGCGTCACATCTTGAAACGCTGCTGATTTGGCGACTCCCAGGAGATTGGGGATTTGAGTCAAGTGTTACAGTTTGCTGGCAGCAGTGAAAAGATACACTGCAGGTTTTGGAGAATTTTCCTTTTAAAGCTTTAATTTCACGCCACCATTTAATGGCTCAGTCACAGGTTACAGAGGCAAAACAATGAAGATGTTAGGAAACCAGGTGTGGTAGCACACTCCTGCCGTCTCAGCACTCTGGGTGGTTGAGGCAGGAGGATCTCAAGATCAAGCCCACCCTGGGATATTTATCCAGGAGCCTGTCTCAAGCTAAATGTTAAAAATGGACTAGGCACGACGGTTAGGGATTTAGCTCAGGGGTAGAGTGCTTGCCCTGAGTTTGATCCCCAGCAGGCACTGCCCCCTCCATCCTCCCAAAAATGGAGTGAGGCTGTAACTCACTGTGAAGTTTCTGGGTTTAATCCCCAGTACCAAAAAAGACTCAAGGGTCTGGGTGGCAGCAGAATAGAGGATTGTGCTTTTTCTTTCTTTTTTTAGTAAGCTTTTGATTGAAATATATACAGAAAAGCATTCAGACGTTAAATTTTCAGCCTGAATAATTTTCACACAATTAATGTTTCTCTGTAGCAAGACCTGCAGTTAAAAAGGGAGAGAACCTTGCAAGTTCTTCAGCTGCCTCCTATCTGCCCTTTTACCAAAAAATATCCACTGTCTTGATTTCTAACACTGAAGATTGGTTTTGCCTGTTTTCATATCTCTAACTTGTGAGATCACAATTCAGTTAATGATACATTGATACGTGGATGATCTTAGAGGAGATTTCTAAGGAATTAGCTCTGAAAACAAAAGAGGGCAGATAGCTCAGGACTTCAATAAATACTCCTTGATTAACTGTTACATAGATAATTATTATTCCTTGATTGACTGGGCTACACTTTGAGGACACAGCAGTGCATGAGATACATAGTTCCTGCCCTCACACCAGTTACAGATGCAGAGCCAGACAGTTTCAACGCTTGGTGCTTAGGACTGCAGCTAGAGAGTGAATGCTACACAGGACGCCAGGAGCGAGGCAGGCAGATGAGAAAGGCACCCTGCAAGGAGGTGCGCCCGAGCCAGACACCAGGAGGAGGCAAGGCAGCAATTACAGTGTCCTGGCCCAGGGAAGAGCGTCCGATGCAGGGCTGAGAGGCCCGTGGTTTGTCCAGCAAGTCATTAGAGGTTCGGGGAAGCTGGAACATAGAACTTGGGGTGAGGAGAGGTGAGCAGGCATGAACAAAAGATAAATGGTATTGTCCTTTTGGTCTTGCCCAAGAAAACTGGTCCTCGAAGGACTTCAGATGACACCATTATTGTTCTGTGTGGAACAACAGAAAGGTTTTACAGAAAGCAGAACAAAATGAGGAGACTCCAGGTGACGAAAGAGATAACAGAAAGAGTAGCGACGCTGGTGGGCTCTTGAAACAGAAATCACTGATCCAAACAGGCTATTTCCCACAGCTCTGCTCCCCCAACCCCAGTACCCACGGTCATCCTAAGAGAGCACAAAGCTCATTTGTTTCTTCTCTTTTTCATCCTCCTCATTTTAGGGATTAGAAATCATTGTATTTCGTTAGGTAACTAGTTGAATGAGACATCAATTCGTGACTGTATTTCCAACACCAAAACCTTTGTGAAGGTTAAAAAATGGTGGTATAGGGCCCATAACAGCATAAAAGTAGACTTGTAAGCATAGCTCCTGGGTGCTTTTGAAGAACTGAAGCCTTTTTATTTTTATCTTTTGTATTTCCGTGTCTCTTTTCCTTTCTTCCTCCAATTATGAAATTGAACTTGTCAGAATATGTATTTGGTTATTTATTATTTATGAAGATTCTATTTTAGAGTTCTATTTTCTGTGAATTTTGCATTCTTGGAATATAATGTTATGGAGGAAAATGATGTCATTCGACTTTGGTTGACTTTCCTTTCTGGATGGCCTACAGATAGTTCAGTACAGTGGCCAGTATGATTGATGGCCACCAGAAGGCCAAATCTGCATGTGTGCTTTGTATCTAATTAATGTCTGTACTGTAGGCAGATAAATGTCCACTCCTGGGGTTGCCAACTTGAAAGTTTCTATTTAGAGTGACTGAGTCACCTCTGATTATATTTCCCATATAAAACCATCTAGTGATTCTGGAAAGAAGACAAGATACAGGAACAGACAGAGTCAGAAGGTCTTCAAAGATCCTTGAAGACCAAAAAGACTTCTACTGCATGGCTAGCCCTGCTTGCCCTGGTTCCTGCCTGAATGAAATACACCTGAATGACCTTTTCCATCTTGCATTTCTCTTAAGATAGTTACTAGTTCGGGGCCAAATTTGTGTAGGCAACTTCAGGTCAGGAGTAATGACTTTCAAAAATAACACATTTCTACAGTATTTGGCCAGGAAAGAGATGGAAACTGAGTTTGGTGAAAATTATAGTATTTCAGAAATTACGCACTAAGATCTTTTTCATAGAAAAACATCTTGCCTTCCGCAGTGGAATATACAAGACTGTGTCCATTACAAGCCAGTTTCAAGGCAGCGATTACTCTTCTCCGCAAGCAATGGCGAGCTGTAGAGCCACAGTCCCAAAGAGCTGCGTACTTCCCACGGGAACATGCCTCCGCTGCCATGTGCTCTTGGGCTGTCAGCAACAGTCTGCCCATCTCTTGGAGGCGATCAAATGACTGTCATGTCTAAACATTTTGCTGGAACTTGGGAAGACATGTCAGGTGATTCCAGCTAGATAGTAGAAATCTTTTTGGTCTTTGGAGATCTTTGAAGACTGTCTACTCCTTGACTCCATTTCTGTGTTCTGTTTCCAAAATCACAGCATGGTCTTATATGGAAAATACATCTAGAGGTGACTCAGTCACTCTTAATAGAAACTTTCAAATTGAGGACTCCAGAAGTGGACATTTATCTGCCTATAGCATAGACACATGTATTATAGCACAGAGGGGTAGTATGTAATGTTTTTAAAAGGATTTGCAAAAATATAGGGTTTATTAAGAATGCAGGAGCCTAGAAGAAAATAAGAATTTACATAAGAATGTCATTAGGGTTGGTGGTTTGGCTGCTCTAACCAATAATTTTTGTCATTCAATATCCCACCGATTATTAAATTAATCTGTTATTCAAACAGCAATCGAAAACAACTCAGCCCATATTTTCTGGGCATTTGTGACTGTCAACAAGTTTACAAAAATGGATGTCTAAAAAAAAAGTAGGGGCTGGGGATTTAGCTCGGTGGTTAAAGTGCTTGCCTTGTAAGCGCAACGCCCTGAGTTCGATCCCCAGCACCAAAAAAAAAAAAAAAAAAGTAATGTTTTACTATTTTCCAGTACGTTTCTTTACCTCTTGATAACCTCTTCCCTCCCCTATTTTCTGAGAAAACCAACCACGAAGATTTCCTTGGAAGAAGAATCAATTGCAAAGTTAAATACCTATAGCCAGTTAAAAGTAATTAATCAAAAATAAAATTTTAAACACATGTAACATTGTCAAGGCCAGGACTTTAAAAGTCATGTCGTATTTCAACACTGGCAAGATAATTTTTAGGGTAAATCAATTTTACGTGTTTGTTTTTGAGTGTTTTTTTCTTCTTTCTGGTAGTATCACTAGTCACTTTTCATAAAAATCATGTCGCCGTCAGTTTCACTGTGGGATGTGTGTACAAGCTTTGCTCATCTTCATGGAAGCCCCCAAAGCCGCGGCTACGCTTCACTTCTCTCGTCACTTCTCCCCACGCGCCTTTCATTTATCCACTAAACTGAAAGAAAGTAATTGGCCTCGAAGCTGTGTTGACATGTTCCGCGGGCTACAGTTCAGAGAACTATAGTTCAGGGATTCCTTTTTCTGACAAAGGACTCCAATTTCCTGTTGAGGTCTCACACTGGGTGGGCGATTAACCACAAACCATCAGCCCATTCTCAGGGAGAGTTCCACAGGTGTCCTACCAAGCATGCCTTCTGGAAACCCCAAGGTGGATCCATCACACAACCAACACGTGGCATTTTCCTTCAATAAAGGCTGGGGAGTGGCTCTGGGGCGGAAGTGAAATCTGGGCCACCACTTTTTAAGACTTTAGATTTTTGCTTTTACTTTTAGTTTTTCAGTACTGGGGGTTGAAGCCACGGCCTCCGCACTGAACTACATCCCCAGACCTTTAAAAATTTTTTTCCTTTTTTTAAAATTTTGAGACATGGTCTTGCCCAATCACTAAGTTGCCCAGGATGGCTTGAATTGGCAGTCCTCCTGCCTTAGCTCCCGGAGTGCTGGGATGATAGATGTGTACCACCATGCCCAACTCTGGGGCCCCACATTTAATAGTGCAGAGATCCTAACCAGTTATTTAAATAACACACTGGACCTCAGTTTGCTCATCTACACAAGGGGCATAATAATAACTATTATTATTTACTCTTGGGATCTGCATGTGAGTTTTAAGAAGACTTGCAGCCCTCATGTTTAGTACAGTGTCTAGATGGGAGATATATTTATAGAGCACAACCTACCAATCCATTCCATTCCAGCAGGTATTCAGAAAAATCACAGAACTCCAGTCAGTTCCCTCTTCCAGATTTCTCAGCCCAAAAGGTAAAAACTTGTAGTTTCAGTTGGGAAAAGTAGATGGTGAGGATTTTACTCTGACAAGAGTGCCCTACATAAAGTAGCTCTTGGAATTTTGATGCTTCCTGGGTCTACTTGAGCTCTTGGTTCATAAAAGTTTGGAATTCTGAATTTGAGCCTGCACACATTTAATAGTGATTGTTACCCAAATTAGATACAGACTTCGCCAGTGTGAGTACATTAGTGTTAGGAATAAAGTAATTTGCAGGCGTTAAAATGTAACAGTTTTTAAGCACTTGATTGCAAACATACACTAATTTGTTGAAATATTTTTGTATCTCTGGCTCTATAGATGATTGCCAAACTACCGTACTTGGTCTTGTTTAGAATGAGTAAATGTATGTGATTTGATTTCCACGAAATAATCAGTGTTCTCTTCAAATGGGCTGACTAATTTCTAAACCAGTCTCCTTTGCACTGTATAGGGCGAGCAGCGCCAGCAGTGAAATTCTGCACATTGTTCCTTCGTGCCGCCTGCACCCATGCCCTTACACCTTGTCACACTGGGCGGTAATAAGCAGAACTATGGAGTACCTGAGTCAAAATAGTTCCTTCCTCAGAACTATACGCCGTCATGCCGAATGGCAGCAGAGAAAAAGCAGCCTTCCCTCCTCCTCTTTCCTGTGTCTTCTTGCTTCTTCCTGCTCTATACCTCAGAAACAAGATCGGAGTGACTTCTAGATACTAAAAGTGATGTCCTTGCATCAGAAAAGATTTAAAACATGACTCTGTGAAATCCAAAAGTTTTTCAACAATTTGTCCTCTAGTATTGAAGCCGTGACGCTCAGCCCTTTAATAAAGGGCTGCCTTCTTTTTATGTCACGGGCGTGGGGCCAAGTTTGAATAAGTCAGTGCTTGCTCTTACAATGAATAACCTCGTTAGTGCTGTATGTCTGTGGTTGCTAAGAATGTCTTGGCTTTAAACTTTCAAAAAAGGGGAGGAGGAGGTAAATGCTTATCTGGGGAACTTTCTTTTCAATGGTTGAAATACTGCCAAAAGATGAAAATGTGATGCAAAGTAGTCTAAAACTTGGGATCAAAACCCCTGGTTGATTTTTCTGTGAATCTTTCTGAATCTCAGTTCAGTGAAACATATTGTCGGGAACAGGGCTTCACTGATTCTCCGCCTCACATACTCAAAGGAACAAAAAGTGCCCTATTTCCAGATGATTACAACCTCATGGATCCAGAGAGTACTGATGTTGTTGTGTAGGTGTTGCTATCTTTACTTGCTCTTTGATAAGCAGTGTTTGGAGAGGTTTTACTACAGGAAATGTTGTAAATTACTGTTTTCCCTGCTGAGTTCATGATGCAAAATAAGAGGGGCACATGTCTATAATGACTAGGCAGGTCTCTACCTGACATGAATTAGTCTCACAAACAATTTCCCATTTGTACATTTCTTAATGTGTGGGAAAGAGGAGTGGGGGGACACATGTAAATTTGGCCGGGCTCACAGCACAGTGAAGTTTTCCTCTTCCATGCCGGAGGGTGGGAGACCACCAGAGCCAAGGAATATTTTTAGAATGTTTATTTGCATGTGGAATGGTGGAGCTCAGGGCTGTGTCCACACTATTGACGTTTGCAGACTGCATTTCTGCGGTGCATTGTGTCCATCCTGATGGTGGTTTGTGCTGACTCCTGCCATCCCTACCTCAAAGAGCAGTCTGTGTTTCTCCCTTGGTCTGCCCAGTACTGGAAGCCACCTGAAGTGGCTTACCAACTTGCCAAAACCCTATAGATATGTGTTTATTACCTCTCCAGCTTGCTCTCCATTTGTTTAGCTTGGAAAGAGATTATATATTCCTATGGGTATTAAAAACCTATCTGATGCATTAAAGGAGCTTGAAGGATCAAAACAAAAATGTTGCTTGGAAATGCAGCATGTAGAATATAGACACGTGATTTCTAGACACCAACTGCTTTTTCAAGGGACATTTTGTGTACTCAGGAGGAGAATTCATTCTTTAATGATTGATGTTTTGGGGGGACTTGGATTTTTTTTCACCAAGTGACCTCCAGTTCCACCTTTCTGAGGACCTCTCCTGATTTTAGTAAGAAGACTCCGTGGCAGCTGAGCAGGGAGGGAAGTACAGTACAGTCTTATGGAAATGTTAGGAAAATGTTGTCCAAGAATCTTAACAAGTGCATTTGGAAGAATAGCAGGCAAAAAGGGTACAAAGATGAGGCTCAGACTCACCTGTGATCCAGAACAGTTATAGGTATAGATGATCCTTATCATAAGGAGATGGGAGAAATCACTGGGCTAGCATCATATCTGCTGCTTCTCAAAGAAAATACTACTGTGCTGACTTGAAGAAACAAAGTATGTATTTCACAAATGGTTCCATTTCTATTGAGGTGGATTTCCCTGAAATGCTGGATTACTTTATTACTTAACCTCTACGAGAATTCCTATGTGATTACTGTTTACTGATGCCTGTTTTCTGCCAACACGTTTGCCCGTTTCTATGTTTATTTTTCTTTCCATTTTTTTCATTTCATCTACATTTCACCCAGGAGACACCTGAGGCTCGAAGGAGTTAGGTCTCCTGACCAGTGTAACAGAACCAAGTGCTGGAGTTGAATTAGGTCTGCTCTGCACTGCATGCCAGTGGGAATTCTTCATGCTGAAAGCTGATGGAGAAGTCCCACTGGCATCCAGTGCAGTGCCCCTCTGTCATGGTACATAGTCATCTATGTTGCCATACGTTGGATTGAGTTCATCCCAACATCTGGGTTTGTCTTGGAAACCGACGGACCCATCATTCATTTAATCTATAGGAAGAAATGTACAAATACCCCGCTGGACAAGAACCATATACCCTTTGAATGCCAGTTTCATGGCAGTCTCCATTAGATATACCTGGAGGTTCTTTCCAGCACTTGCTGTGATACTCTTTAATTATCTCCTGGTCTTCCTCCTCCACCAAGCCAGGTGAGGTAGGGTAGAATAGTAGTAAAAACCATGAACTTTGGTGTCATAAAGACCTGTTCTCCATGCCATCACTTCCTAATTGAGTGACACCCTTATTGCTGTCTATTCACCTGTAAGATCAAGGTGCCAAAATGCTTACAGGGGGTTAGTTTGAATATTGTGAGGTGTCATTGTATAAAACACTTCAACTCTGGCATTTCTTTGTTGCGCCATAGCCGAGAGGTCTCATCCTAAATTCACTGTAGATGGGGACATGTCATTATTAGTCCCTATATATTTGTAGCGTTTAGTATGGGGCCATGTATATAAAGTAATATTAAGGAAATGAGTAAGACAAGGTTTCCTAAAATTATAACCTTGTGAAATATGAGCACCCAGGGAGGGGGTGGAGCAGGGTTATCTGTAAGTACATTAGTTGAGGCATCTGTTATTTTATGTGATATTTAAAAACCAATTTTTATGTGATATTTAAAAACCAATATTTGCAAACTAGAAGCTCAGAGTCCCAAGAACTGAAAGGGAGCTTTGTGATTTTCTTTGGGAATAGAGATGAAGCAGAGAAGAGAAATGGCTGGCCTACGGGAAGGACCCCAAGATGCATCGCAAAAGGCCAGTCTATAGCCTGTTCTTTCGGATTCTTTCTTTACATCATTGCTGCTTCTGCAGAGCTGAGTAACTTAAATAACTGACCGTATAAATAAATATTTACACAAAGTAAGACACACAAGGTAAATGATACAAATAGTAGATGAGGATATAGTGAGCATTAAGTTGCCACACACACAATCCCCTGAGTTCTATCCTCTAGGGGAATAAACATCTGTGCAGATCCCAGTGCACCCTGCAGAGGTGGCTTATCAAGTACACAGGTCTGTTGCACGTCTCACTCTTCTTCCGCCTTCACAACAATAGCCTACAATGCACACTATATTTCACTTTTATGTTTCATTACCTGTGTCTGAAACCATCATCACATTGTTGTATAGCTTTGTTTGATTTTTTAAATGATTGCTAGAGATTCCATTTGGGGAGGAGTGTTTTGTTTTGTTTTGTTCGAGTCCTGAACTCAGGGACTTGTGCTTGCAGGGCGAGCACTCTAACCACTGAGCTACATCCTCAGCTCCAGGAGTTTTCATTTAACACAAATTGGACTTTGGGGTTGTTCCAGAATGTTGGCTACTTAAAACAAAGTAGAAAGCAGTGTCTGTGTGTAATGTGTAATTTATCTATATGACAGATGACTAGAAGAATTGATGGGTCAAAGGATGCAACTTCATTGCAGTTTTGATAGACCTCCAAAATGCACTCTGAGATGTTAAATCGATTTGCACATCTACCACTTTATGAGAATATGTATTAGTTATACTCTGCTAACACTGTGTTACCAAAATGTCTGGCCCTTTGCCCATCTGATAGGTGAAAATGAAATATCATTATTGTCTTGACTTTTTATTACCAAAGTTGAAAACATGTCATATATTTTAGTTCGTATTTCCCTGTGTTCACTCTAGTTATGTCCTTGCCTCTCTTTTTCTTATGTTGTTACTCTTACATTATTAGTTTCTTACTAATAATGTTTTACTTTGTGTAGTAAGAAAATTAGCATTTTCCTATGTGTTGCATTAAAACATAGCTCATCATAATTACTCTCTTTACAAAAATCAGAGCAACGGCAGCATATTGTCTACAGTCTCATCATCCAGCAGTAAAACTGATAACATATTTTGTGCATTAGTTTCCATTTGTATTTTCTGTATTTTTTCAAATAGAATAATATTGCAAACCTGTTTAATAATGTGCCTTTTAAAAAACTTGACTCATAAGTATATTTCCTTGCCTTCAGATATTTCCACAACCAAGTTGGGAAAAAAAATAACATCATAGTATGTGGATTTACTAGTTTCTTTAACCAGTGCCATTTAGGCTGTTTTTAATATTTTGCTACATGAGTAGTGCTATCATAGATGAATGTCTTTCTGCATATCTATGCTATTACTCCTTCTAGTATCAATTTTTAGTTTGGAATCACGCTGCAACAAATCTCAATGAGTTAGTTACATAGTACAGACATTAACCTCTTATTTTTCTTTTGATTCCTTTCTCTGTTGCCTCTTTTAGGGATAAAATACAACTTTTATAAAGAACAGATACTATGTTGAAATTATTTCCAAAAACTCAGTGTCAATTACAAGCGGAACCTAAGCAATGTGGTTTTTATTTCTCATATCAGGTGACAGAAGAAGCCTGTTTGTGATTTTGGTTAAGGCCGTTAAGCAAAACAGAAAATACAGTAGTGACAGATGGGTTTGTACATTTAAAATTTTTGTTGCTAATTATTTATAAACTTCCCTGAATTTTTTGGGGGGAAAGTGCTGGGGATCGAACTCAGCTCCTTGCCCTTGCTAGACAAGCACTCTGCCACTGAGCTAAATCTCCAACCCCCTTGCATTATTTTTTAAAATTCCAATGTTAACAAAGGTTTTGACTTCTAGCAGGGTGCCAAGTTAATTATTTTGGCTGAATAGGTGACATTGAAATGGTAGCATACAGGTTTATTCAGGGGTCCCAGAAAAATGAGCTCCAGAAACACTTTTTGAATGTGTGAGCATGGCTATAAGTGTAGCTAATCAGAGGAATGAGTGATGAGGAAAATTGCTGTGAGTAATGAATGCTGGTTAAAGCAGGATGCGGTGCCCAGAGTATATAAAATCCCACGATTCTGAGCAAGCCCGTGGGTTCTTCTATGCTTGTTACAGTTAGCAGTAAATCTGTCAAATGAATCGTGCTAGCGCTGCTGATGCCAATCGCTTCTTGACTGGCCTAGTCATGATTCTTCTGTCATTTCTCTGCTGTAAAGGACACAGGTTTCAACTGTATGCCTATCAAGCTCTAATCATTGGATGGGTTTTTAAGAAAGGAGGCAAGATGCAATCTTATTCTCTGGGTTTAGAAATTGAGCCATGGGTAGAAAATAGAGTTGTGTGGCCAGGGTGCCTAGGGTAATTCTGAAAATTATTCCAGAATATGCTATGTTTCTTCCCCCCCCCTTATTTTTTATTTTTTATTTTTTTTGAGACAGGGTCTAGCGTTGCTGTTCAGGCTGGCCTTAAACTATGTAGCCCTGGCTGGCCTCAAGCTCATGGCAATACTCCTACTCAGCCTCCCAAGTGTTGGGACGGTGGGCATGCAGCAGCAGGCCTAGCCCAGACTGTGTTTCTACATGTTGTATGATATGGTGAATTTGAGCAACCATCTAGTAATTCATGGCTGAGTATGGACCTGAAGATATGTTAGTCCCCATGGCAGAGTGACTCAAGAGAAAAATGTTGGGTACACAGGAGTGAGTTTTGCCCTTCACTTTAATGTGTAGATAACAGGCTCTTTTGGTGTTCCTGAACAGTGATCTGAAGTTGTTCTCAAAAGGAAAATCAGACAAGGTAAAGGGAATGATGGTTCTTCGGGGCCTACCTTACTTATAGGTAGTTTGATTAAATCATGTGCCACAGGCTGTGAAGTGTGATCAAAAGTATAGTGAATGTTTAAATGTTTAAAAAAAATTATTACAGCAAAAGACACATTGGGTTATTTATAGTCTTTCCTTATTGCACATGATCTTAAAATTTATAGCTTAACACATACATACTTTAACAGTTTGGGATAGATTCATAAAAGTGGGATTGCTGGGTGAAAAGATAAACACATGTCCTTGACCTAGAATAGTTCAACTTAAAAATTTTCCATTTCGTGTTGGTGCAAAAGGGATACACATTTTTTTTTGTTTTATTTTGTTTTTTAATTTTAATTTTTTACCAAGAACGTGCATTGGTACATTGTATACATAATGATCCCATTTATCATGGTTATTTTGTTCCTATACATGATGTATCTTGGTTCCTCCCCTTCCCCACCCCTCTCTTCCGTTCCCCCCTTTCCTTATTTACAGCAGGTTGATTTACATTTTTTCCCCTTTCTTTCCCTTTTCCCTTCCTTCTTTTCCCCTTCTAGTTCTCCTCTCTTTTGAATATTATCTTTCTTTTACCTAGTATCTATTATGCCTCTTTGTCTTTATGTACATTTATGGTTTCTCATATCAGAGAAACGATTTGATGTGTACTCATGCGTGACTGATTTATTTCACTTAAGAGTATGTTCTCAAGGTGCATCCATTTACCCACAAATGACTCTAGTTTATCCTTTTTTATGGCAGAGCAGTATTCCATTGTGTAGAAAAACCACATCTTCTTTAGCCATTCCTTAATTGTTGGTCATTTGGGTTGTTTCCAAGACTTAGCTATTACAAATTGTGTTGCTATGAACATGGTTGTGCATATATCTCTATGGTATAAGGTCTTCAATTCTTCTGGGAAGATACCAAGCAGGGGAATAGCTGGATTAAATGGAACCTCTAGATTTAGTTTTTTGAGGAGTCTCCATACTGATTTCCATAGTGGTTGGACTAGTCTACATTGCCACCAACAGTGCAGAAGGGAACCTTTTTCCCCACAGCCCCGCCAGCACTTGTTGTTGGTTGATTTCTTGATAATAGCTATTCTTTCTGGAGTGAGATGGAATCTTAGCGATGTTTTGATTTGCATCTCTCGAATGACCGGTGATGTTGAACATTTTTTCTTATGTTTATTTGCCATTTTTATTTCTTCATCTGAAAAGTGTTTATTCGTTTCAGATGCCCATTTTTGGATTGGGTCCAAATTTGGGGGAGTTGATTTTTTGAGTTCTTTATTCTAGATGTTAGACCCTTGTCTGAGGGGCAGCTGGCAAAGATTTTTTCCCAGTCTGTGGCTTTTTGTCCTGCTCTATTAATGATTTCTTTTGCTGTGCAAAACCCTTTTAGTAGGATGAGGTCCCAAGCACTGATTCTTTGTATTTGGGAGAAGCCCTTCTTGGAATTTTGAACTTTTCCCAAACTATGGACATGCAGTAGAATACTCTCCCGCCCATGATGCTGGGCAGCAGCTGCAGCAGCAAGCCATAGCTCTAAGTGAGCCTCGCTGTAGCCAGTGTAAACAATCAAACTCTCCAGCATGGTGTGCTGTTGTAGTACGATGCTCAACAGGTTAGGAATATTAACTGCATATTCGACCTAATGATATTTTCAATTTATGATGTGTTCATTAAAATGTAACCCTATCTTAAATTGAGGACATCTGTGTAATTTTCCTAAATACTGCCAAATTCTCCTCCATGGAAAGTGTGCCATTTTGTATTTCTTCCAGCAGTATATGAGAGTACATATTACTCTTTAGCTTTGCCCATGAGAATACTGTACGCTCTTGTATTTTTTCCTAATCCACAAGAGATGAAAAAGGCTTTCCTGCATGTATATGGGGATTGAACCCAGAGTTTCAAGCATAGTGGCCAAGTGCTTTACCACAGAGCTATGTCCAAGTCCCTTTTTAAAAAAATAGAATTTAAGACAAGATCTAACTAACTCGAACAGGTTAAGATTCCAACTTGAAATTCTCCTGCTTCAGCTTCTCATGAAGCTGGTTTACAGGAATGTGATACTGTGCATGGCTGACAAATCCTATCATAATGTACTTTGAATTTTCATTTATCTGACTAGAGGTGAGATTGTAGGGTCTTTTGCTGTGTTAGAAATAACACTTTACAACAAAATTTGTTGTGAATACTTTTCTGAAGTTTGCCTTTTTTCAAAGAACTGTTCTTTGATTTTTAAACAATTTTTATTCATTGCACAATTTCTATTTAATCTGCTATTATTTTCATCCTTTTAATTTATTTCTTCCTATTTCTTTGGGTTTGCTTGTTTTCCTAGTTTCTTAAAATAGAGCTTAGGTCATCATTTTTAGATGATTTTCTTTTCTGATAGAAACATTTACATCTTTAAAATTTTCCCTGTAAGTGATGATATTCCACAGGTTTTAATATGTTGCCTTTTCATTGTCTCCTAGTCAAAAATATTTTCTAATCTTTTGTGACTTTCATTTGCCTTAATTTTCCAATTATTTAGAGTTTCTAGATTTTGTAATATTTTTTGTACTCCATTTATGTTGTGTTTAGAAATCATATTCTGTGTGGTTTTAGCCCTTTTGAATTTATTTAGGTTTATTTTATTGTGCAGTAAGTATGTTGTTACATTGGTGGATATTCCATGTGCACTTGAAAGAAATGTACATTTGGTAGTTGTCGACTGCTGTATTCTATAAATGTGAATTAAGTAAAGGCATTAATTGTTCTGTTGAAATCTTCTATGTCCTAATTGATTTATGGCCTGTCATATCAAGTAATTAGAGAAGTTTGTTAACATCTCCAGCTGTGATTGTGAATTTATGCATCTCTCCATTTGGTTTGTAAATTTTTGTTTCATTGTTTTGAGATTCTCTTATTAGGTGCTTATACACTTAGTATTTTTATATCCTCTTCATTATCTGTCTTATTTTCACTATTAGAAAATGACCGTCTTTATTTCAGGTTTTTGTTATTTGGCCATCTTTATTTCAGGTCTGTATTTCCTTGTCTTTGATATTAGTGTAGTCAAACTAGTTTTCTTTTGTTTAATATATGCATACTTCATCTTTTCCATCTCTTTACCCTCCACTTATCTGTTTATTTATATATCTAAATATACTGCTTGTAAACAGAATATATTTTGGTTTTGCCTTGTTGTTATTGGTATATTTCTTATATTTTTATTCACATTTTAAATTTATTTATAAAATTTGCTTTTTGATGCAGACTTCTATGAGTTTTGAAAAATATTTATAGTTGTATATTCAGAAACACAATCAAGATATGATTCTATCACCCTAGAAAATTCTCTTGGGTTCCACCTTTGTGATCAACCCATTCCCTCAGTCACACTTCCTAGGAAACAGTGATGATTTCTGTCCCAACAATTTGGCCTTTTCTAGAATGTCATATAAGTGGAATCATTCAGATTACAGATTTTTGAATATAGCTTCTTTTACACAGTAGAGTATGTCTGAGATTTACCTGTGTCATTACTTGCTAATCTGTAGTTATTATTTCTGAATAGTATTTGATTGCTTGGATGTACCACACTTTGTCCATTCTCTAATTGACAGACATTTGGAAAGTTTGGAATTTTTGATGATTTTTTATAAAAACCCCTATATAAACATTCACATATAAGTGTTTGTGTAAGCATAAGTTGTCATTTCACTTAAGTGAATACCTAGTAGTTGAGATTGTTGAAATGTATGGTAAGAATGTATTTGATGGTATAAGAAACTGCCTGTTGTAGTTTGTGTCTGGGTGTCCCCCCAAAGCCTCATGTGGTAAGAGATAGCTGGATCTAGAGTGTGTGATTACTAAATTGGTCCATTGATGGTTTGGCATTGTTCTGCTGGGATCAAGGATGTGAGACTGAAATTGGGGGTGGGAGTGCAGGCTGCCCTGGGGGCAGGTAGCCTAGATAAAAGATACAGGAAGAAGCTAACTAGCTGCTTGTTTGCATTGCTTATTTGCATACATTCCTTGCATTTTCCTCACTTTACTTTGCGGCCGGCTGGCTGCCGGTCTGCACACCGCCCCGCCTGGGACCCAGCGGACTATAGATTGAAACCTCTGCAGACTGTGAGCTAATAAACCTTTCTTCCCCTAACTTTGGGTGTCGAGTATTCTGTCCCAACAATGAGAGAAAAGTAACTAAAACACTGCCAAACTGTTTTATATAGTGGCTGTACCATTTTGCCTTTTTTTTAAATTTTATTTTTTATTCCATTTTGCTTTCTTGCTAACAGCATACAGTATAAGACTTTTAGTTACTCCTCATCCTTGGCAGCTATTGTCATTTATATTTATTTATTATTATTTTAGATATTCTAAGAGTAACATAGTGGTATCTCGTTGTTTTGCATTTCTGTAATAAACAATGATTTTAGGCTTCTTTTCATGTACTTATTTGCCATCCACATGTAAAATGCCTGTTCAAATATTTTGTTCATTTTATAAAAATTGGGTAGTTTACAAAACATCACATGGAACTCCATAAGTGTACACAATTTTTATGTTTTTATCAATTCAGTAAAAATTGATCTTTGCTTTTTATTGAGTACTTTGAGGGTTGAGGTTTTAAAGTATATTTTTGACATAAGAGTTTTATAAAATATGTAATTTGGAAAGGTTTTGGCCTATGGGTTTTCTTTGCATTCTCTTATGAATATCTTTCATAGGGGATAAAATATTTTGTTAAATTCTCATTGATTGGTTTTGGTGTGTAATAAATCTTTGCCAAGCCAAGATCATGAGGATTTACTTGTAGTACATATATGGGTGTATGACTGATTTCAAATTAACTTTTATACGTGATATAAGGTAAAGATTAATATTCTTTATTTTACATATGGATATCCAATTATTGTATTATTTATTGAAAATAATATCCTTTATCCAATGTTGAAATTAAAATAATCATACATATATGTGTCTATTAGGTGTCCATATTATCTAGTTGAGCTATGCCTCTGTCTTTTCTCCATGTTAAAGCTCATTTTTTGAAGCACTGTATTAAGTCTTGAAACCAAGTAATAAGAATCTTTTACTTTCTTCTCTATTAAAACAGCTTTTGGCTAGTAGAATACATTTGCCTTTCCATGTAAATTTTGGAATAAGCTCGTTACTTTCTATTTTAAAAAGCACATTGTGATTTTGTTTGAAAAATTGGTTTGACTACACAGCTCATTGACATCTAACACTTTTGAGACTTCAATTCATAAATGTGGTATATCTTCCCATTTTTGTTTTTAAAATTAAGTTAAAAATTGAATGTACTTGCTTTCTTTTTATTGAGTATTTTGTGTGTTAAGTTTTTAAAATATCCTAGATATAAGTGTTTTGTAAGACCGTTAGGAGTATTTTTTCATAGAAGATAAAGTGCTTGATTTTGTTAAAATTTCAGTGATTTTTTTTAACAGATTGCACTTTTGTTTCATATCTAATAAATCTTTGCCAAACAATCTTAGGTCTTTTTTGATTAGTTCCATAAGTGTTACATAGTTTTGAGTTTGCACATTTTTTCAAATATTTTGTCAGAGTTCTGCCTACATACTTTCTGTCCCCTTGGTGTTACTGCAATACTATTTTCATTTCAACTACCAATTTCTCATTGCTAGTATATAGAAATGGCTGGGGTTTTTTTGGTATTGATCTTGTTTCCTGAGAATTTACTAAACTGACTTATAGTTGTCCTTACTTTTTCGAAGCTTCTTCAAAAGATCTTTGTAGACAAATTACGTCATATGTGCATTGGGATGGTTATATTTCCTCATTTACAATCTGTATGTGCTCATTGCCATTCTTATTACATTGACTAGAATCTCCAGGATGATGGTGAACAGGATGGTGACAAGCTGAGACCCTTGTCATGTTCCCAGTCATAGGGAAAGACCTTTAGAATTTTATCATTATGTCAAGTAATAGGTGTGTCTCTTTGTCCTCCTCTTCTTCCTGCTTCTCCTCCTCCTCTTTACATTCCTTTTATCAGGATAAGGAAGTTCCCTTCTATTCATGAAAAGAGTTTTAGGAATTTTGAGTGTTTTGCAGTACTGGGAACCAAAGTAGGACCTCACACATGTTAGGCAAGTGCTCTATTACTGAGCTGCATCACCAGGCCCTGTTTTTTAAATGTTGAACCAGCCTGTCATTCCTGGGTAATGTTGTATTATTCTTTTTATATATTGCTGACCTTTATTCTATTGTATCCAGTGTGCTTTTAATACCATTTCATGAATTTTATTTGTTCTTTATTAGTACGTATTTGCAGTACACAATGATTACATTCATGGTGAGGAGCTGGTACATGTACATAACACATCTTAATTCTTTCTTCATCCCCTTTCCTTCCTCCTCTCCTCCCTCCCTCAGTGAATTTTAGATTTCAGATACTTTTCTTTCTGTTTTAGGATTTTCATTTAGTTCTTTCATATCATTTCCATATATCCACTGGAATTTTTCTGTCTTAACCCAATATAGCCATATTTTAATCTCATTAACATATAAATATATCATGTAATACAAAATTTATCCTTAATTATTCTAATTTCTGGACATATGTTGGTACTTTTTAGTGACTGATTTTTCTCTTGGTTGTTTTGTCACGTTGTAATTTTTTATCACGTGTATAGTAATTTTTGCTTACTGGATATGTGGATAGTATGTGGAAGATAGCCTGAATTTCAATGGATTCTTCTGGAGAATGTTAAATTCATTGTAGCATGCATTTAAATTATCGGTGCACTTATTTTTCTCTTTTGGCAGTTTGCTGTTAGGTTTTTGAGGGTAAATCTTTTCATCTTTGCCCCTAGCTCTGGGATATAGTATTCATTCCTTGAAATTTTGCTCCTTGAACATTTATAAAATTTCTTTGTACTACCTATTAAATGGTATAGAAGTTATCCTAGGTTGATTTAACATTTAAGAATTTTTTAATTTTAACTTTCTGGACAACTTTTTATTAAATAAGAAAAATGTTGTTTAAAGAGGTTGGCACTTGGAGGGGTCTGAAGGAGAGAGAAGAAAAGGGTAGCAACTAATATAAATCTGCTTTGCAACCTGAAAAAAATTGAAAATTTCATGTGTGGAGGAAACATCAAGGCGAAAGCCAAGTATTTTAGAATATTTAGGCTCCATAAGAATGACTTTTAAGATGGAAAAACTAGTCCTGAGAGAAAGTGTAAGATACTTCTCCATGTTTCTCCCATTAATTTCTCAGTAGAACTTCATTCCATTCCATTATCTTCTGAACCAATCACCTGTGTAGGATCCCCTGTTTTTTTCCCACCTCCTTTATTTTATTCTTCTTTATTCCATGTTCTTATTCTCAGTGAAGATCAAATAGGTACAAAAATAGGAAAACAGTTCTGATTTTTGTCGTGGGAGATTTTTTTAAAGTTGGAATGTATTTCCAGTTCTCACAAAAATCTGTGAGAACTCTAATTTAAAAGAAGAAAACCTTCCTTTTCGTACAATGTATCTAAAATACACTTTTATCTCTTGATATTTCCCCATGGCTGGATGTCTGTACCTTAGTGTTTTATTTTAGTCAAAGTGAATAATCCTGCTCTTTTGTGAGAAGAGATTGTTGAATGCAAGTGGAAATTATTAGCAACATTGGTTTCAGAAGTCAGATCCCAAAGTGCAGCAAACTACATAATTGCTCTGATTCTTTTCCTGGGCCATTAATGCAAAACTAGAAGACATATTATTAGTAAATCCTAGATAGAGTCAAAGTAAGAAGACAGCTTTCATTTGAACCAGCAAAAATGTATTGAGCTCTGGCTTGTAGTCCAAGCAGTGCTGAAATTGACGTGATAGGAAGGCTCAGAGAAGGTTCTTCCATGGGGACTCACTCCAAGAAGAGGTAGTCAAATCAAGCACAGGGAAGAGGACAGCAGAGCCACTAAGAAGGAACATCTCCATTCTTTCAGTTAATGATCTTGGAAAGTTTTCACTCTGATTTTAATTTTTCTGAGGGTTACACCTTATAGGTTAAATGCTGATCAATGAGACTTAATGTTCTAAAGATATGTGTATATAATATAAAAATAAAGTCATCATTCTATGGTTCTCAGTTCTTATTAAAATACAGTGCCTACTCATTGTAGGAAACCAGAGAAAGAGGGAAATTTATAAAGAATCAAGTTAAAAAATGACATGCCATTTCAACACTTAGAACTAAGGGGCAGAAGGGTTGTACGATTAGACTGTGCAGCCAGACACCCTGGGTTTAAGCCCAACTCAATGTCTTATCAGTTCTGTAACTCTTGACAGATTACCTAGTTTCCTCATCTGTAAGGGGGAGATAGTACAGGTATTAAAATGCTACTATATTTCTAATCTTTTTTTCTACAAAAACTGGCCTCATACTTAGCCCAGTTGTTTTTTTGTCCTTAATACAGTATACTGAACAAAAATGCTTTCCTCATGTAATGCAAGATATCCAACCTTTTAGAAAGCAGCTAATTGATTATCAGAGTTCAACTTTGGCACATCATTTAAAAATAAATGCTTAACTCCCCAGTGAATACATACACTTTTGACTCTATTCAGGCTTCTTGATTCAGTCTGATGCTGTTTTGTTTTACTAAATTACAATCCACTTGGAGACTGCAGAAGACAGAGTAAAGCTCAAAGCAGATTTGAAGTAGGAATCCAAGGCAATATCAACTTGCCTCTTTGATTTAGACACAGATTCTTTGGTCTCAATTTGTCAGAGAAGCGTTGTATCATCATTAGTGCCCCAGACAAGTTCCCACATGAGATTATGTTGTTTGACTGGTGAGATGGCAGACTCTAAAGTCTGATAGCTTGAATCCAGATCCTGGCTCTGATGCCTGTTATCTGTGTTGTTTTAAATCAAGATGAAATCAAACTACGTAAGTTCTCTAAACCTTAGGTGCCTCTACTAGACTTTGTGAATAACATTACCTGCCTCATCATTGTGAAATTAGTCAATTTTAAACAAGATTCTCACATGCTACCTGCTTATGGTAAGTGCTCAGGTGAACGGTAGATGATGCCTGTGGCAGTCGTCATGGTGATCATCGTGGTATTGATGGTGACTAGTTGTGAATTGCGACATTTGAAACTAAAGTGTTGAATAAAGCGCATGTAGCTGCGTCAAGTTTTGATACTTTGATACTTGATGGTTTTTAGCATTTCAGAAAGTTGTTTAACGTCTGAAATTTACATGTTTTCATCTATGTATCATAAAGATAACGGTATTGCTTTGAGTTGGTGTGAAGACGAAAGGGTGATTGCCTGTAAAAGTGCTTGGCTCTAGGTAAACACTCTATAAATGTTAGCACTTACTGCTCTTATTTATAAGAAAGATGCTAATAGTTCCAGTGAAAATATTGAACAAATTCCTGACTCTTCTTAAAGGATTAGAAGGAAATGATTCATATCATAATTAAGAGGATTTACTGACAATCTCAGTGCAAAAAGAAAAAGAAACTGAAAAGCTAAAATAGTAGCTAAGTTTTGAAAATATCTTTTCTTGTCAGTTCATTTGAGATTCTCTTCCTGTAGGATAAAAAAAACTGGATCCCTCTAGCCTTTTAGTCAGTGGACCCCTCCCCCGTATTTCAAATACAAAATACTCTTCCTTGCCACCTACCTCGGGCTGACAGTGCTGAAGAATTTCTGCCCAAGTTGTTCTGAAGCTCTAGGTTGGCACATAAATCTCCATAAATCTTTAGTAACTGAGTTCAACTATAAGTAATTTTGGTGGCCGTCATGGATGCATTCTGTCTACAGTATAATAAATATCACCACAGGACACCATGTGTCACAGACAAAACATCATTTTGGCCCTTTGTGTGCCTTCCCATCAGCAAGTCACAAATGGAATGCCATAGTACTCCATTGTACACATTTTTGAATAAATAAGTATAACAAAGAGAATATACTGGTCCTGTTTAATCTGAGTACTTAACTGTGAAAACGTGGCATGTTTCCCACGCTAGTGAATGGAGCGGGAGAGGCCCCTACCAGTATAGTTTTTGGCAGGCCATCTAACTATACCTGGCAGGAGTCATACTTACGGTTTCTAGGGTTCAGTTCCTGGAGACCTAAGGCTTCCAACTGCAGGATGACCTACGGGCAATGTAATAGCCATCACGTGGAGTTTAGGGACAGATCATCCAATGTCTTTCATTTACAGATGACAAAAGGGTCAATTCTGGCAAATTTAAACAATCAAGGGAAGAGTTGAGACTAGGCTTCTGGTAAACCTTACTCTAGTTTCCTAGAGATTAGAATTAGAATTCGGGCCCAAGTTTTTTCTGTGTATTTCTACCCCTGATCATAGATGGCTGTTAGTGGATCCTGAGGCTGGAAGCACACTTGTTCTCTCTCAGATGTAGGTAGTAGAAATAAAAGTTGTGGGTTTCATTTTGACTGGAATAACTTAGGTTTAGTACCCCTTTCTGAACCCACTGCCTTCTCCAGGGAAATGAGTGCACCTGTCAGTTTATGTGCAGATGACACAAGCTGGACAGGGCTAATTTCGCAGCAGTACTTGGGCTGCCGTGAGGAAGGGTGGATTTCTGTACAAAGAATGAGATATTGATACCAAAAGAAAGGAGTTTGGGTATCAAAGGAAACTCCTATAGATGATAGGGCAAGACCCTCTTTTTTTCTGAAATCAGCCAGAACACAAGAGGCTTTGGACTTTGAAGCGCTGTGAAAACAATGGAAGTCTGTGCTGTTCAAACTTCATCCTATTCTGAAAAACTGATTTACTGGGGAGTATATGTTACTCTAAATTACATTTTTATCTTTCACAGTTTTCATTATTAGAAAGCATTAGTTCTGGGCTGATGTATAGAAAACAAGAATTAAAGGAAGATTGTACTATGCTCAGACTTTACTTTCAGAGGTCTAGTAGATGACAAAATTACCAAATTAAAAACAAAACAGTTATTTGTCTAGTTACCTATAGAAAGATGGAGGGAGGGAAGGCACAAGCTAGCTTACACGCTGTACTATGCTGTTAAGGAAATCAGTTCCTAGCACCACTCACCTGTGGGACATGCTGTATGGCCCATGGGGGAGCAGCGTGGTAGCCAGTCAGCTCCTGAAATTGGAAACATATCTCCTCATGACTTTACAGTTGAGCTTCTTGTGACTTTTGAATCGAGTTCTTCTTGGGAAACTGCTTCTTGTTTTCTTCTTGGTTTTGTTAGTGGCTCCCTAGTGTGTGTAACCTGTGCCACCCACTGAGACCTCTTGTTGAATTTCAGTTTCAGCTGTTCCTCCATGTTGTCTCACAAGTAACCAAAGGAATTTTCTACATACTCTAAAGCTTAGTCCTTAAGGGAGCCTAGAGTAGTGGTTTCTGTCTCTCCACCCACTTTCAAGGTAGTGGTACAAGGGGGAACAATGACTGTGAGCACTGAGTCCCACATGCATGTGAAAGTATTTGTTATAGGGGCAGTGCAGGCCTCTGCGAAGTGTGGTGGGCAAACAAGGAGGACATATTTGCCTCTTTGAGGGAGAACTCCATGGAGAAAGTAATATTTGATAAGTATTTTAGATTTGAATGGAGCTTCCCAAGAGGATGGGAGGAGGTGGCTTCAAACTCAGTCTCGCTGATCCCTGAGCCAGCAACATCAGCATACAATTTAGGAGCAGAAGAGAAAGCGGACTCGGGGCCCTGCTGGAGACCTACCAAACAAAATCTGCATTTCAACAAGGTCCTCAGGGCAGCTTTCAGCATGAGAGGTTTGAGAAACACAATTCTAGACCAGTAAGTCAGTCTTGGCAGCACACTGGAATCACTCAACAAGCTTTTAAAAATTACATGCCTTTCTGGTCCTTCCCCCAGGGATTCTTATGTAGTTTGTTATAGGTGTAGGCCAGACATCAGTGGAAAAAACAGTGAAACAACACGAAGACCCCAAGTGATTTCAGTCAGCAGTCAAGCCTAAGAAGGAGTGGACATGATCTCAGCCTTGCAGGAGGAACATCATACATTCCAGGAAGGGCTCATGCTCGACGCGAGTCAAGAAAGTAGCATAGGGTCGGGGGCAGTAACATTGGACTAGGCTGGAGAGAGGGTGACATGGGTCATAAGGGCCTGCTGTGTTTCGCCCAAATGCAGACCACTGAGTAGCTGTGAGGGAGGCTGCGGAAAGGTGTAAATAGAGGCATGAAAGTGCTCAGCTTTGCACTTGGGAAGATCAAACCACCTCAAGAATGAGCCATGCAAAGACCAGCCAGAGGTATATCAGAAAGGATGCCACTGGGCAGGGCTGGTTATGATGTCATTCGCTGGACATAGTGCAGAATGAAAATGTGGGCTACATGGTTGAAAAGCAGGAAAAAGTGTCCTTAAGGTACCCAAAGATAAAAGTTTTCCTTCTCTTTATAGTCTTGAGCGGTAATAAGTTTTGAACTTACTGTTTAGTATTGTATTCCCGTAGGCAGTATACTCAAGGGGTAAGCGAAGAGCCTCCCCTGGTCTCCTCGGGTCCCTCTCAGGGACTTAGAGGATTGTGTGGGCCACTAGTTTCTGGCTTCTTCCACAAGCCACTGGAGGGAGGGGCCTCATCCCAGCTGGTGAAGGGGTCTTGACCTCTCCTTCCCAGGTGCTCACTGCTACTTGCAGTAGATGGCTTATTTCAAGGGATTTCAGCCTTTGGACCAGGAAATAGTGGCTACCTGCTAGGGGCATAAAAATTAAGATGGCTAAAGTTTAGTCAAGAGAGAAAAAAATGTCTTTGTGACTTCTTTCAGGAGACACATCTACCAGGCTGCAGTTTACCTCACAGACGTAACTTCTTCAACCTTTAACTTCTAGATAAAGAAGGCTGTTCAGAAAGAATGTGCTTCTGAGAGTTCAGATTGGGATGTCATCCAGCCTCGTGGCTTCCGATGACTGGCTCGCTGTCTGTGTCAGAATCTTCTGTGCTTACTGATGACCCCCCAGAGACAACCCCTAGCAGCCAAGCATGGATAGCTTCATATACCAGCAGACCCGCAGCAGGAGTCTGAGTTTGTCCAAAGCAATTTATGGATCTAACAGGACCAATTAAAAACTGCTCAAAACCAGTTATTTCACCTCACCTTGTTGTTCCTATTTTTCCCCTTTAACAATGTGGGCCATCTTTCCCTTGATGGACCACTCGTTTGGTTTCTAACTGAACCTGTTTCCCAATTTGCAACTCTGTTCTGTACACTAATGGAAGCTGTCTGTGCTTGTATTCTAACCTCATTTATGGTTTCCTGGTTCACACTGGGTTGGGGTGGGCAAGAGATTCACCCCTGCTAAATCATCTACTGAGTGTGATACTCTCAGCTCCCTCCAAGCATGAGCCCTCCCCATGCTTGCACCCCAGGAATGAGGCTGACTGTGGTTGCTGGGCCAGAGCAAGAAGGGGTGTGGGCAGCCGAGAATCCCCCAGGGGTAGGGTGTGGGGGTGGGACTGCTCATGAGATGGGGCTTTGGCCACTCCCTCACTTCCTTCCACTCCACACCCCTGTGATGCTCCGCTGTCCCATGGACTCCACTGATAAAACACAAATTCAAAGAAAAAATTAAGACCTTCAAGTAAGAAGCCTTCCGAATGTTAATCCCTAAGTTCCTATACTGGTCACCTGCCCATGGAGCTGGCCCAGGGAAGAAGGGTTTGACACTTGAGAAGGAGATAGACATATCGGCACATGGCACATTCAGAGACAAAAGTTGAGAATCACTCCATGATTTCTGACTTGAGCGGCTGGATGGATGGTGCCATCATTAAGAGAGATACAGAAGGTTCCACTTGTCTGTGGTTTGACTTTCTGTTTCAGTTACCTCTGTTCAACTGTCACCTAAAGATATTAAGTGGAAAATGCCAGAAATAAACAGTTCATAGATTTTAACTTGTGTGCCATCCTGAACAGTGTGATGAAATCTCTTGCCATACCATCCTATCCTGCTTGGGATGTAAGCTTCTTTTTATCCCACGCACCTACACTGTATATATTACCCACAAGTTAGTTGCTTAGCAACTATATGGGTTATTAGCCAGGTTGTCACCGTGGTATAGTCCTTGTATATAGGGTGCAGGACTACCTGTAGTTTCAAGCTCCACTTGGAGTCTTAGAATGTATTCACCATGGATAAAGGGGGACTACTATATAGGGAAGCAGAAAATAACTGTGGGGATCAGGGACAGAGGCAAGATTCAGGTACCTGTGAATACTGCCTTGCATCCAGCATTTAATCATCTGTCTTTCCTCTGGTTTTCATTGGCTGACACTTTCAGAACAAGGATGAGTAATAGGGGAGAATGAGCCTCTTTACCTTCTTCTGACTAATTAGACTGCTCTAAGTGTTTAATGCTCATGTATGATGCTGTATTTGATTTACACACTAGCGCCAATTTTTCTTCTTCCTAGGATTGTTTTCAGAGATGGAACTTTAATGTCAAATGTCTTTTAGGCCCAAGTGAGCAGATCCCACAGCATAGGCTCTTTGCCAATTTTGTGCTAAGGTATTTTGCATGAATAGATTTATTGGAAGGATGCAAACTGGATGTCAATAGACTTAGATTTAAGGGAAGATGGTGACACCAAGTGCCACACATTCTAGAGATCAGCCATCTGCATGGCAATCACTTGTAATTAGAAACTCCCTAACTTTAGCCCCAAGCTTATTTAAGTACCTTCAATCTACCATGTAAAGACAGGTGAGGTACCTAACCAGAGTATCAGCATTCATAGAAAGTACAAAGTAGGAATAGTGTTCATAGCAAACCATCCAAATGCTGCCTTTTCCTGCTGGGAACCAGATGGGCTTTGGGGGAATTCCCCAACAGACTCTCTTCTACATTTTGGAGATTCCTGAAAACGGCAGGTCTAGCACTGGTGAATGTCTGCTTGGCAGCAGGTTTTGTGCCTTTCTGAGCAGGAGAAAGAGGACTGAAGGAAGGGAGCAAGACTGTACCATAGTAGGTGCAACACTGACGTAGACTGTGCCTGAGCCAGGTGAAGATGCCTTTGTTCCCCAGGGATTAGGGCACAGTCTGGAAGATAGCTGTGTTCATGGCATCTTGTTTAAACTCAACAAGAAGGCTGCAACCAGGTGAGGGTTACCCCAGTGGCAGGAGACTGAGGAGTAACTTCCGATGGTAGGAGCTGCATGGGTAGACTAATTGGGGTCTTCCTGGAGAGCTCCAGATCATTCATGACAACCTCACAAGAGAGACAGCTGGCGTCCTGGGCCACACAGCAGGAAGCAGAGGCCAACTGGTACAAGAAAAGCCTTGGTGACAGAAAGGCACCTGGCCTGACAAGGAGAAAGTGCTGGCTTTTTTGCCACTCTCCAACTAGAAGCAACTAGAACCGAGAAGCGTGGGGAAAGGATAGTGAGAGAGCTTTGTACTATTATGAAATGGCATTGAACTAGACAGAACTACTTTTATTAAGCTAAATTAGATAGTTGTGGAATCTATTCAACCATATGATTAGACATCATGGGGAAGCAGGAATTCAAAAGAGTAGTGTTGAGCACAGAGAGGAAGGGAAGGAGGAAGGAATTGTTTCAGGTCCCTGTTTCTACTAAGCTGAGACAGCTTAATGAGCTTGTTCATGTGCATCACTGGCTTAGTCCTCTGGGGCATGCTGTATTACTCTTTCACTATCCTGCTGAAGTCTAGTTACTGTGTTTCATTTAATATCATTGCATCAGTAATGAAAAGGAGCCATTACTCAGTTTGGGGAGGGTGCTTCTTAGTGTTCTTCATTAAGAAATGTGAAGTATTGCCTTCTCTCTCCCTGTGTTCTGCAACAGTTTCAGCATTTTAGATACTACCTTGACACATGAAGATGCTTCACATGTGAAATTACAGCGCCGCCCTGTTAGGGGTGAGCAGATGAGGCAGAGCTGTTCTTCTTTTACTTTGCTTGGCCTGACACGAGGAGGTCTGACCTTTCTTTTTCACTTTGCCCATGCCATCCATGGGGTGTTATAGTTAGGTATACCAGGACACATCCTTACTATTTAATTTTTAGTTTGAATTTAAATCATTACCAAATGTTTGCTCCATACAACTTACTGGCCTGGGTCAATAGAGGGTATCTTGTTGCATGTTGAGCATCTTCTTTTCTCCAAAGAGAATAGGATCCTGGTAGAGACCCCTAATTATATACACAGCCAGCTGGAGACGAAGACAGTGGAGAAGAGGATCAGTGCCAAATCAAAGCAGTTTCCTGTGACCTACTTGTTGACTTGCACTTTAACTTTGGACAAAATCTAGACGATCTATAAAGGACAAAAATCTACAAAGAGTGAAAGACTTGAGTCTAGGTTAAAACTATTTGAAGATTCTATCCTGCACAATTAATTTTCCAGCCACAGTTTAGTACCCATTTCAGGAAAAGCCCACTGAAATCTCTGAACGTGCAATCCTGTGCCCCTCTGGGAGTCTGACCCCTGGGTTCCTCCCCATTCTGCCTGTCCATTGTGGGCGAGTGTGAGGGAAGCATCATGATGGCTTTCGTCACCTGCTCAGCAAAGCCTCTCTCTGAAGATAGCATGCAGCACGTAGCCTCTCGTCAGGGGAGGCCGTCTTGAGATTGCATCATCATTTCCTCTTCGGCTCTTGCTCGGTCTGTGTTGAGCAGGACAGGAGGACTGGGTTATTTCAATTCTGGAAATAGACACATCAAAATTTCTTCCCTCAACCCAACTCCCTTTCCCTTGAGGACCTAATTTATTTCATGCATTTTGACCTATTTCTGCTTAGAAATCACCGCTGTGATTCCCTGTTGAAGCACTTCCCTCCTCGACATTTGTGGGCCCCAGGCAGACCCACCAGGCCACAGCGCCTCTGCACTATGACTTCAGCTGGCTGCCGAGCCCAGCTGGAGGGAGGTGTGCTTTATGAAGACCAACCCTGCACCCCAAGCCATAAATACACATTGTACACATAAATGTACAGCTAACATTGCCCAGGCCCCTCCGAAGCACCATGTTAATAAGCAGACAGTAAGTCTTTAAAATATGGAAAAGCAGTTAATCTTTCCGCTGGAAATCCTTTATAGGGGGTGGTTTTCCTCCACTTCAAGGTAGCTGCACGCAGCGCCTTTCAACTCCTGTGGTTTGAGAAAGAAAGAAGGGGAATGTGCTGGGAGGCTTCAAGGTAGTAAGTGTGTTAAAAACAGTTGTCTCCATTTGTTGCCAGTGAGCATCTGTATTGAGTGATGTCACTAGATCTGCCCTCGAGAATCTCTTCCGAGAAGGCAGTTTGCTGCTTGGGGTGATACAGCCGCAGGGCCTCGGCAGGTTTGCAGCTCTGGGTTTGACTGGGCATCGGCTCTTCCCTAGTTACTAAGGGACGTTCCTCTGCTTCTTGATTCTTCATTTTACCCTCTATAATATAATTTTTCTTATTCAAGCAGCCACTGTGTTTACTTATTCTGAGTTCCAGTTTCCTTCTTTACAAAACGAGAAAATCCTTGTCCCTAGCGTGATGCTGTACTCTATTTTGTAAATGTTGTAGGAAGGCATGTATATATTTTCCTTATAAGGATCTTCGGTGTTGCACATTCAATTCAAATTCAAATTGATTATTTACAGTCGTTCCCTATCCTAATTCTTTTCCTAGAGATAGTCACCATTGTTGGTTTGGTGCAAATCCTTCCCGGTTTTTTATTCAGCATTCCATGTGTAATACAGAGAGAAAGAACTTAGGAGGAATGTATCTTGTTTGGGGCCCACTTTATGCATAAATGCTAAGGTACTTACCTGGAAAGTTATCCTACAGGTCATAGCACAGGAAGACTCAGATGCCCAAATCATGTGGCTTGTTGAATTCTTTTGAAGCAAATGGTTGGCAGGAAGGAGAAAATGAGAGGAGGGAAGGCTCCTTCACTCTACTCGTCCTTGTTATTCTGCAACGTTCATACATTCTCAACTGTTTCCAGGTTCCCTTGTCATTGCCCGCCCCAAACCCCCAAACCCCGCCCTGCCCCCCACCCCCTGCCCCTGCGATGGTGTGATGGGGTGGGGGATATCCACAGGCAGAAGTTCCTGGAGCCAATACAAATTTACTTCTCTGGAGAGATGAAAGTGCAGTCTGATTGCCTCTAACCTGCTGGGTCTCCGAGCTGTTAATTTGTACGCGTCAGACAGAGAATAAGTGTTTCCAATGAGTCCATTTAAGACATAGGTGAGAACTATTAATGCAGAGGTGATCTGGGCCTTGTGAATAATTTTCCTTGGTCTTTCATACCATTTTAATTATGGAAAGACACTTCATAGGTTTATCCTTTTTGTGTGTGTGGTCAGACCACAAATGATCTACTTGTTTAGTCCACTTAACCTCTGTATAACATGAGTCGTGGGTCACTTATTTGCTATCTGCCTATCAAGCCCATTTGTTCATATTCTCTATTGCAGTGTTAAATATTCTTAAATGAATATTGCTAAACATTCTTAAACACTTATATTTTATAGTTTGACATTATTTTCCCACTCACTATGCCTTACATATCTTTTCATGACAGAAAATAAAGATCCCCTCGGCCCTTTCACCTGATACATAGTAGACTTTATGTGATCATTCCATTACGGATGACATTCTGGTAGGTTCTGGGGGGTTTTCCCCCGTTTCAGTAAACAATGCTACGAAAAGCATCTTTACACTTTTTTGGTTCCTGAATAAGAGTTTCTAATACTTTCTAAAAGTACTAAAAAAATAGAATCTAAATGATTTCTGCTATAATACCGACAAGGTATTCTCATAGCTGCTGTAAAAGTGGACTTTCCCACCAGTGGAGTAGAACAGTGTATCTTTCTTCACAATTTCTCTATCATTTATACTTCTATGAGACCTAATTCCTGCCAGTTATCTAGTGAAGTGTTTATTTCTTTACATTTCCCTGTAATTTACCTCTGATTTTGGTGGGATTGGGCCCCTTCTTACATATCTATCATTTATGTTTGTTTTCTTTTCAGTGAATAGTCACATGGGTTTCATGTTGGGTAAGGCAAGCATCTTTCTGTCCCTTCATATAAAATTCTTTTCACAATAGTTCACGCGATTCTATATTCTGAAAGTACCTTAGAATCATCACTTCTAATTTTTAGCTTGTCTTTTTATATTCTTTAGTAAAGCTTCATTTTCTCCATGAAGGCATTTTCTCCATGTTTTTCTAGGTTTGTTGCTGGGTGTTTTGTAGTGATTACTGATAGGATCAGTGCTTCTTTATTTCACAAATTCAGAATGATTTGCACTGGTTACTGCCAGTGTTTGCATATGGTTTTATATGTTGATTGTGTAACTAGTCAGTTTACTGGGTTCTGTTATGAATTCTAATGGTCAGTGGGTCCGTGTGGATTTTCTATGAACACAGCTATATCTGTTCTTTGGATGACTTGGTAGTATTCATCTACAGGTAGATTTCAATGAGTGTTTCAGTTATGACTGTGGTAATTGGTCTGCTCAGGTTTATTTTACAGTTTGACTAAATGTAGATAATGTATGCTTTACTCCTGAAGGTGTCTTTTCTCTAAATTTTCAAATTATTTGTTGTGGTATACATAATAGTCACTGAAAATGTTTAAAATGGTTCGGTATCTTCTGGGTTTTAGCGTTACCTCATTATTCCTTTCTTGCTCTGGAGTGGCAAAAGTTGATTAATGTCAGTATTCCTTTAAATTGGAATTTCATTATGTTGTGTGTCTTCACAGTTCTAGTTGCATTTCTGATCCTCTGATTTTCTCATTGTAAATTCTGTCATTGATTCAACAAACATTTTCTAGGAATCTGCTCTGTCCCAGACAAGGCTGTGGATGCCGGAGCTATCAGGAAGGTGAGCAGTCAGATGAAGCCTTGTTGCCCTGGATACCATAGTCCACTGCAGACAGTGGTGTGGGGGGTGTTCCTAACATTGTTCCTTGGTAGGCACTTATCTATTCACAGTAGCATGGTCTTCTTGCTGTAAATTTGTGATGAAGGAAAGGCATGAGGAAAGGGGAAAAGAGCCACAGAGAAAGACAGATGGAAAACAGAGGGAGGGAGGAAGAGACAATGAAATTAGGAGCTGTGCTCCAGAGAAAACAAGGAAGCTGGAAGTAAGGTCCCTGATGTGGGAGGCGGGACAGCATGAATGAGAAAGGCTGTTACTTGAGGGAAACTACAGTATTTGTGTAATGATCACCCATCTCCTCTCTCCCGTGAGACACATCTTGACAGAGCCCAAGATGTGGGCTTTAGAGAGGGGTGTGGTTTTCATCCTAGTGTTCAAGAGGGAGGACCATGCTGGGGCACAGGCGAAGGTTTGTGTTATCATTTTTCCAGCTTCTTAATTTGAAAAGCAGTTCAATTATTCGCATTTTTGTTTTGTGTCAAAGTATTTAAAGTCATAGTGCACAAATTTAAGCCTGAGCCATTTTCAAATTCTCAAGGGTTGATGAAATGCATTTTTAACTTTTTATTGTTACCATTTATATATTTTTGTATTAATTTCTGATTGCACTCTACTGTAAAAGAACACCATACAGTTTTTTTGTTTTTGTTTTTGTTTTTTTCCTCCATAGGAATGCATTGAGTTCCCTGTGTCTGCAAATATATTCTATAGGGGCTGGGAATTTGGGGATTTAGCTCAGTGGTAGAGTGCTTGCCTAGCAAGTACAAGGCCCTGAGTTTGAGCCCCAGCAGCCAAAAAAAAAAAGTGAGATGAAAATATATTCTGTATTGTACAGAGTTTTAATAGATCATACGCTCATCCTTTTGATATTTCTATCAGTGTGTTAACTATATCTTGCTAGTGGTTATACTATTTTCCAGAATGAAGTATTTTTATTACATTTTGCTATTTTTTTCTGAATATCTGTATAATATTACTAACCCATCTCTCTTTTTTCTTAGCATTTTTTCTCATACATCTTTTCCTTCTCCCAAATCATTCTCTTTCAGGAATATCCAGTACTTTTGAAAACCCAGTTTAGGAGACTGTGCCTTGTAATACTGTCTGTGAATCTAACAACCTCACATTTAGTGTGATTGGTAACAATTTTAGGCTTACAGTGGCAGCCGTATTCATTCATGCTCTCTGGATTGACTAAGTATTCATTTTTCAGTAATTATTTCTAAAAGTTTAAATTTAATTTCTTGTAAGTGTCTACAGTTACTCATAATCTATTTTTCTCTGGACATTGATTGACTTCCTTTTGTTCATTCCCTCAAAACTTTAAATACTTTACTGTTTCTTCATCTTCATTACTGCTTTGAGAACTTGACTCTGCTCTTCTTTTTGAGTCATTTATTTTTAATGAAACTTTTGGGATTAGATTTTATCTTTGATGATTTAAAATTTCACTTAAATTGAAAACTAACAAAGCTATATAGCTTTCTCAACTAGATGAAATCTGGAGAAGGCTGGAGACAGTAGAGAGTAGATACTCTAGAGCAGTGTAGATAATGGTTTAGGCCGTTGATGGTGAGCTTTTTAGAGACCAGGTGCCCAAACTGCAACCCCAAACCCACTTATTTATCACAAAGTGCCAGCACTGCCCCAGTGTGCCATGGGTTTGCTGCTACTGGTTTAGGCACTGAGGAAGTATCTTTGAGCACTGGCATGCCCTATTCCTTGCTATGGATAAAGAAAAAGAATTGCTGGATATGGTGGCTCATGCCTGTAATCCTAGCAGTTTGGGAAGCTGAGGCTGGAGGATCACAAATTCAAGCCCAATCTGGGCAATTTAGCAACTCTGCAAGACCCTGTCTCAAAGTAAAAAGTGAAAGTGGCAGGGGATGTAGCTCAGTGCAGAAGGCCTGGACTCAATTCCTAGTACTGAAAGAAAAAGGGAAAGAGAATATATCTATAGGATATATCAAAGAGATGGGCACTGAGCGTTTGTAGACAGGCAGCTATGTTGTAGTCTGAGAGGTATTCTTTGATAATTCAACATATAAGGCGGTAAGGGAAGGAGTTCCTTTCTTTAAAATTCCCCATGAAGCAGAATAATTTTTCTTTATTGCATGAAATTCGTTTACCATGGTGACATACTCTAGAGAACAGAACAAATTTGTTGACAGAATGATAAAGGACTATAAAACTTAAGGAGAAACTGGCAATTTTGTTAGGTTGAATTCTATTTCATCCAAATGACTGCATTTAATGAAATATGCAACACAAATTCTAAGCCATGGGTTAAATATTTAGCTCATCTGAAAGAATTATTATTGTCTGAAGAATATGGGATTTTGGTGTCTGGTTTCTTTTTCCAAAGAATCAGCAGTACTACTTGGTAAAGGGTAATCGTGTTGTCACTTCACTGTGTTGGGTAATGGGATTGCTGGCATAAAATAATCACTCTGCTTTAAAAGAAGTAAAAGAACTGTTTATTCTGAGCCAAATATGAGTGACCATGGCCCAGGAATGAGAATGCTTGTTCTACCATGGAAGGAGCCACTTGAATGTTTATAGTCACAGAAGGAAAAAAGTCCCAAGTCAGTATATTTACCACATACGCTGGTGGAGTTATCAGGTAGGCAGGCTCCAGCATAGTGAGGAGAACTCTTCTATAAGCTGCAGAGTTATCTACATCGTTCTTGGCTTTAGAGTTGGTGCAGGCTAGAGCTCACCTAAGCAACACATTCCAAAAAGTCTCTCTAACAGTTACAAGAGTGTTAGATCAGATGCAAAAGTGAAGATAAATGGCTGGCCGTGAAAGGGCCTCACAAAGCCCAAGATAATTTTAGCTACAACCATTTTCTCTCTCCACAATCACAATGTTCCGTCCAGCCAAGGTCAAGCAGTTAGCAGGCTCTCTTAACATAGATGCAGCTTCTTCAGCGAACCTCACTTCAAAATTACCTTGTTGACCAAATACATAGTCTGTGCATGGAGAAGCCCAGTCCATGGAGCGAGGAAGGCTCACTCCTAGGATCTGAGCGAGAAGAGACTGAATAGGCAGGAAAATAGTCTTTAGGAGAGTAATAGTTGTTTTAGCCATTAAGGAGGATGTATCTGGATCATATTAATGCTGTTAGCCATCACGATCCAACGCCAAGTTTTCCTTTCTTTGCGTGTGATATAACATCCACATTTAGCACATAACAGGAGTATTATACATAAAGTTATGATAATCAGGAACATAGTAGGGCCTAAAGAAGAAAATCAGGAAAACAGGCATCCTAACTCAGGGAAGAGTCCTCTGCATGTATCATCATACTCTCTCTCATTAGACTGACGATGTTCCCCCCTTATCTACAGTCATCTGTATTTTATGAAATATTGTCTTTATTTTAATTTTTCTCTTTCGTATAACTTGACTCCATGACTATAACCTTGAGTAGAGTGGCTAGTGCTGAGAAAGATTGGTTTTCAATGTCCAAATTATTTTAATTTTTACTTTGTTGCTGATAATTTTATTTGTTATTTTCATATTGTACCAGATTCCAGTCCAGGAAAATAAGTGGGCAGTTGATTATAGAAGGGAATAACGTTATCATTCTGAAACCCTTCCCAACAAAACTGTCCTTTTCCCATGTACTAAATATCATTAGGAATAGGAGTAGAGACACAAGGCTGGAATTGTGAGAAATTGGGCATCCACAGATTTTGTAAGTATAACCAGCTCTTAGTTCACAATCAGGAAGGGAAATGGGATTCTAATAAGTGTCATTTTGCTATATTGACTATTTCCGTCCCATTGGCAGAATACAGGCATGGTTATTTTTTTAATTCCTGCTAACTAACTATACTCAGGGTATCTGGAAGTCTCATTTATTTGGGGAACATGGGCTCTTAAGGTACAGCGTCTTAAGATGTAAGTCCCATCTATTATTTTCCATAGTGGACACTTCTCATAATATTTTTTTTTTTTTTTAGTTATGCAAGGGGATTTATTAGGTAGATTTACAGGATCAAGGGCAGGAGAGTGCCTAATGGAGAGTCCCACAGTTGCCATCTTCTCATAATATTTATAAAGGTCATTAACCCCAACTTTTGCACTAAGAAGTATTGGTCATTGTCCTATGAATACTTTAGATTCTGTCTCTCTTAACATTGTCAATAACCCTGTTGTGTTAAACCATAGGCTCTTTCTCCATTTTCAGCTCAGAAATATAGTTTATACTATGTATAGTTTGCCTAGTGTTTTCTAATTCACTTTTGTAATACAGAACATTCTTTTAAGTTTCCAGTTTCTCTTTCTGAAATAACATCCCCACTATATGTCCTATTTTTTATAAAAGCAAATTACCTTTTAGGAATGTCTTTCCTGTAAATAAAGTAGGCTTGTCCTAAAACTCCTAGTCTAGTACCTACACATTCAATGAGGTCTCTTTTGCTTTTAGCATTTTACCAATTTTGATAAATCCATGATGAGTGTTGTTGCCATTGGAAACTAATGACTTTAGTGTAATTTGAATAAAAAGAGTGAACACAAAATTTAGGGGTATCTCATAAAAGTGTGACCCTAAGGTAAGAGCCATAGGGCTTCCCAGAGTTTTCCAGACCTGAGGATCCTATTTATCTTTGTCATCTGGAATTTTTAGTTCACTTTAAATTGACATTCTTGTGGGTGGTAGGTGTGGTCAGGTCCCATACTGTGTTGCCTCCAGCCACCCTTACAGGACAGATGGCTGTCAGGACAGGTTTAGCTATAACAGGAAACACAGGCTCCTGCAAAATAGTTGGCCATTAAATCCAGGACTCTGTCCTGTGTTAACCTCTTTGAAAGCAATAGCAAAACAGTGATCTAATTGGTTGGATCCAGTTAATATTCTTCCTTTTTCCTTAGTAGGAAGAAGTTCTATTGTTTTAGCTATAGGGATTTGGATCTGAAACAGAGTTATCCCAAAAAGGAAGTTCCTTTTGTTTGGTTTAAATAGGGCTTTACAAGTTTAGAACCTGGAATTTTTCTTTACCTAAATTGTACTAAGTCATGAGAGAATTGTTTCTAGGAGCTGCATAAAATTTAAATCTTTGCAAATACAAAGACTTGGTTCAAGTAAGATAGAGGATTTTGGCAAGTAAACAATTATAACAAAAACATGATTAATGAGAGGACATAGTATCATTACCATTTATAGTTTCTCTGAACTCTTCAAGTCCATATTTTTATCCTTTAAGAAAATATACAGAGAAAATTCCAAACATCTCAAATTTTAAAAGATCCATATGCAAGTATTCAGGACTATAATGAGTATGTTCTAAAAGAATGCGAGTTAATAGAAGAGTTGTTAGAAGGAGTTTTAGTTTCATTTAATGGGAGTTCTTTATTGTCAACATAGTTGAACATGAGTATCACCTAGTTTTTCTGAAGTCCAAGTGGATGTACTCTCAGAAGGAGTTGGTACACATTTGAAGTAAGAACTGTGAAACCAAGAGTTCATCCCCTGAAGTTTAACAGTAGCTGATAGGGTCCTTTTCACTAAGGCTGAAGAGTCTTAGATGTGCTGTCTCTTCCAACACAGAAAATCACCTGGTTTTAGCTTGTATTCGTTCAAGCTTTTGTCTCCTGGGAGCTTACTGTGGAAAGACTGTTGACTGTTAGCTGTTCTGTACTCAGTGGCATCTTCTTTAAGCATTTGGGCAGCATTGTTGTAAGTAGTTGTACTTATGCAGAATTTTGACAGTAAAGAAATCAAGGTTTTTTTCAAAGGAAAATATGTAACGAAACCAACACAAACAAAGCAAATCTAGTTATGTAATAGTTTTGAACAAGGAAACATAATTTTTCTACAGTAATACCATTTTTTTTACCAAGCAAAGAAAAACTGATTTGTTTTTTAAATGAGTTTATCTTTATCAGAAAATTATATTTAAGAGAAGAAGAACTGTGGATCCCAAAAGACTTGGAATAGGCATGGCTAAAGATCCAACCATCTTTCACAATTGAGAAAGAAATTTGGTTATTTCTATACCATATTTAACATTTTGAAGTATGACTGATAACATAGCAATACCTCAGACTTCTAGGGAGCTTATAACTTCAGAAAATTAAACTAATAATGCACTCCTTTAAAAGTAGATTAGCATTGTGTCTCTTGGACTTGCAGGGGTCCTCTAGTGATGCCAAAACTAGTTGTATACCAAAAAGAATTTCTCAATCATACTGAAAGTTTAAAATAAATAGAATCATTATGAAATAAAGCCAAGGTGCTAAAGCAAATTTTTAAGAACATATTTAGTGAGTTATGATTGATAGGCAATAAACTGCAAACATTTAAAGTATGCTATTTGATAAATTTGACATAGGTATAAAGCGTGAAACCATAGCCACTGTTTTAGTTACTTTTCTCTCGTTGTTGGGACAGAATACTCGACACCCAAAGTTAGGGGAAGAAAGGTTTATTAGCTCACAGTCTGCAGAGGTTTCAGTCTATAGTCCGCTGGGTCCCAGGCAGGGCGGGTGGGCGTGGCCGACCAGCTGCAAAGTAAAGTGAGGAAAATGCAAGGAATGTATGCAAATAAGCAATGCAAACAAGCAGCTAGTTAGCTTCTTCCTGTATCTTTTATCTAGGCTACCTGCCCCCAGGGCGGCCCGCACTCCCACCCCCAATCTCCGTTTCACATCCTTGATCCCAGCAGAACCGTGCCAAACTGATCAATGGATCAATTTAGTAATCACACACTCTAGATCCAGCTATCTCTTACCACATGAGGCTTTGGGGGAACATCTAGACACAAACCATAACAGCCACAATGAAAATGACAAATACTTCCGTCACTCTTGGAAGTCTTCTTGCATCCCTATGGAATACCTCCCTCATTCCCTTCCAGCTTAACCCCTCCTCACCTCTGCTCTGTTACCTGTCACTACTGATTATGCTTCTAGAATTTTATATAAACAGAATCATACAACATATATTAATATCTACTCTTTGGGGTAGTTCCTATCACTCAGTATAATTATTTTGAGATTTATATTGCATTGTGCCTCAGTATTGTGTAGAGTTCCATTATGGAAATATCTGAACATTTATTTTCTACTCTGCATTTTTTAATTGAGACATAAAATTTGTACATCTCTATGGAGTCTATTTTGATAATTTAATACATTTCATGCTGGTTAACCTTAATTGTATCAACTCAATCAGTTTAAGAAACAACTTGGGCTTAGCAAAGCACACTCCTGGGTTATGGAGTATGTGACCTTGGGTACTGTACATGGTCTGTGGCCCCTGGTCCCTGCCTCTCTGACACTGTTTCCCTGGTCTGCTTCCCAGTCACTATGAACTAAACATCTTTGCTCTGCCACATGACTTTTTTGTTTCTCTCTTGGAACCAGTTACCATCAACTGAATCCCCTGAAACCATGACCCAAATTAGACCTCTCATCCTCTAAACAGTGGTGTTGGGTACCATGTCTCAGTGATGGGAAAGCTTACTGAATACACATGTAGATAATATGTTATAATAAAATCCAAGTAATGTTTCCTCTGTTCAAACATTAATCATTTTATATGTGAGAATTTCATTGTCTTGTTTTCTTGTCATTATGAAATCTATCATAGATTGATTTAGCATGTATTACTGTACTACACCTAATGAAGAAACAGAAGTAATTCCCCCTCTCTAATGGTGTCTGAGTCTTTCTCCCTTCTACTCTTCCAGTCTCTGGTGATTCATTCCATTCTACAAGATTGACATTTTACCTTTCACATTGAGAACATATGGTATTAGTCTTTCTGTGTGTGCCTTATTTCACTTAACAGAATGACCTCCTGTCCCATCCAGGTTGCTATAAATCACAGGATTTCATTCTTTTCATGACTGAGTAATATTCCATTATAAATATGTACCATATTTTCTTTATCCACTCATCCACTGAAGGGAATCTGGCTTGATTCCATACTTAACCAATTGTAAATAGTACTACAGTAAACACAGGAGTACATGTATCTTTTTGGTATTTTATCTCCTTTGGATGTATACAAAGGAGTAGGATCGATCTCATGTTAGCTCTATTGTTAGTGTTTTGAGAAATTACCATACCATTTTCCATATAATGACTATGCTAATTTATATTCCCACCAGTAGTGTATGAGTTCCTTTTTCTCTGCACCCACATCAGAATTCTATTTTTGGTTTTTGGGGTTTTTTTGTGATAATTATTCTAATTGGGGTGAGATGGTATCTTATTGTGCTTTTGATTTACATTTTTAGCCCATTTTAATTGGACTGTTTGGGAGTTTTTGTGTTCAGCTTGTTGAGTTTCTTTTATGTATTCTAGATATTAATTCCTTACCAAATAGTTTGCAAGTATTTTCTCCCATTTTATAAATTGTATCTTAATTTCTGTTTATTTCCTTTAATGTGCACAAGTGCTATAACCCCATAGATGTATATTTATTTTTGTTGCTTTTGACTTTGGGGTCTTGCCTAAAAAAAATCATTGCCAACACCAATATTTTGGAGTATTTTTTTCCCCAGGGATTTCATAGCTTTAGGTTTTATCCTTAGTCTTTTGTCCATTTTGAGTTTCTTTTGGTAGAAGGTGAAAGGAAGTGGGTTAGTTTCATTCTTCTGTGTTTACATATGCAATTTTGCCAGACCATTTATTGCAAAGACTGTCTTTTCTCCCACCTATCTTATTGGCACCTTTCTCAAAAGTCAGTTGGTTGTAAGAAAGTGGATTAGTTTCTGTGTTCTCTATTCTGTTCCATAGGACTGTTATTTTTATGCCATTATTATGTTGGTTTGTTTACTATAATTTTATAGTGTATGTTGAAATCAGGTATGTGAAGCACAAGTTTTATATTTTTTTTAATATTCCTATGAAGAAACTCACTGACATTTTGATGGAAATTGGCTATATTAGATCTTTTAGGGTAGTATGATCATTTTTAACAATACTGATACTCTGCTCCATTAATTGGGGCTATCTTTCCATGCTTTGTATCTTCTATAGTTTATTATATTTTCTTTTTAACTTTGTAAATTCCACGTCATGACTACATTTCACCCTGAAAAGAAACATATCCCACTCTTGTTGAGATTTTAGCCTGGTTCCTTTGTACCTGTGGTGCCTTTAGGGGTGATTGACATTGCACATTATTTCTTTTTTGTGTTTCATGTCTTTTTTTATTTGTACATATTGACTATACAGATTAATTGGTTTCCTTTTGGCAGATTTGTACATGTACAAAACACACGTTGAACATTTTCAACCTGTCTCCTTGTTTCACATTTAATGCATATATTTGTATCATATCTGTTACCCTACTACCCACCCTTACATCTTCCCTTTATTCCTTTCTACATTCAGCTCTTCTTTTTTAGGGAAGAAAATATGATGTTTGTCTTTCTGAGTCTGGCTGCTTTTGCTCAGCATAGTTAGCTCCAGATCCATACATTGTGCTGCAAATGACAAAATTTTGTTCTTCTTTACAGCTGAATAATACTCCACTGTGGATATATACCACATTTTCTTCACCCATTCCCCTCCTGATGGGCACTGGCTCCATCGCTTGGCTATTGTGAATTGTGTCACACTGAACATGGGTATACAGCTATCCCTATAATGTGCTGACATTAATTCCACCCAGTGTATACCAAAGGTTAGTACAGCTGGGTCTAATGGTAGCTTTATGTTTTGTTCTGTGAGGAACCTCCATACTGATTTCTATAGGGGTTGTGCTAATTTACATTCCTATTAGCAGTTTAGAAGGGCTCCTTCCCCCCCATTCCTCGTCAGCATTTCATTGGGTGTTTTTGTTTGTTTTTTTCTTTAGGATAGCCATTCTAGGGTGAGACAGAATCTCAATGTAGTTTTGGTTTGCATTTTTCTAAAGATATTGAACATTTTTTCATATACTTCTTTGCCATTTGTAGTTATTTTTTTGAGAAGTGTCCCCTCAATTCATTTACTCATTTATTGATTGGGCTACTTATTTGGTGATGTTTATATGTTCTAGATATTTATATATTCTGTCTCTTCAGTGTTAGTTTTTTTGTGTGTAGATCTGACTGAGTTCCATTAATTGTTTCTTAGTAATTTTCCTGTGCTATCAGAGTCTATTCAGGCAGTCTTTGCCTGTGCTTCTGGCTTCAAATATTTTCTCTCTCTCTCTCTTTTTTTTTTTTTAAGTTTCAGAGTTTCATGTCATATACCTTGGTCTTTGATTCATTTGGAATTGACTTTTCTGCAGGTCGAGAGATAGAGATGTACAATAGTTTCAGTCTCCTACTAGTGGATATCTAGTTTTTTCCCAGAACTATTTTGTTAAGAGGCTGTCTTTTCTCCAGTGTGTATTTTTGGCTCCTTTGTCCAGAATCAGATGTGTGGGTTTATTTCTATGTCCTCTGTTCTGTTCTTTGGGTCTACGTTCCTATTTCGGTGCCAGTATCTTCCTGTGTTTCTTACTACAGACTGGGTAGTATAATTTGAAATTGGGTATTGTGATGCCTTCCTCTTTATGCTGAAGATCACTTTGTCTATTCTGGGTCTTTCATATTTCCATCCTCTATTATCTTCTTCAATTTCTTCAACATTGTAGAATATTCATTTTAGAGGTCTTTCACTTTTAACCTCCTGGTTAGATTGATTGCTAAGTTTTGTTTTGTTTTGTTTTCTGTAGGTGTTGTAAATGGAATTTTAGGTAACTTAGGCTGTTTCCTACCTAAAAAGAAAAATAGAGAATAACTTTTCACCCTTTCCTATTAGAAACAGATCAGTAGCTGGGAAAAGTCTTTTAAACACAGAAGATCAAATTTTAGTTTTGCATCACTGTACTTTAGCAATCTGCTCAGCCTCTAGAAAGACCTATAAATAATTTTTGTCAACCTGACAGTTCATTTCCCAATCCCTTTTACAACTTTCTCAACACTTTCGTAACATAGCCAAACTTGTATCTGTACTCTACCTTTGTTATTTTGAAATCAGTCATTTTTAGGACAAAAATTTACCTTCTTTTTACCTCAACCCTTTCTCATTTTCTCTTCCTTAGTGTTATTAGCAATCCTAAGCAAAGTAGTTTTTAGAAATATGTGCTTTCTTGTAATGCAGTTTTTAAGAGTGGAAACAGATCCAAACATATGTAGCCTTTTAAAAAATATTCTATAAAGTCAAAATACTTGAGTGTGTAAACTTTGAACTTATGTTTAATAATCGATGCTTTAACTTACTTAGAAGTGACCTAGACATGTACTGAATATTACTATAGTATAAATAATCTTAACATTTCTGATTAGTGAAAAGTTTTTTTGAAGCTATGAGAAATTCATTTATAAATGTTTATCCTGTTTACATTTACCTGACTCTCTCCATTCCTAAGAATAGTCTGAATCGCTCATGGAAATTTTGAAGCATTAAACAAAACTAGCTAGACACCATCTAACCAGTTTTATAGTCTGAGAATGTCTTAAGCAAAAGCTCTATAAAGTTAAATACATGGATATTTTGTTGATCAGAAGACACAGCTGCTTTTTATTACACTAACAATATTAAGCAAGTCTTATCTACGAAAGATTTTCCCAAGTCATATAAGCCTTGAAGAGTATTTGGGTTCATGTTATTTATGAGTGGTCATTAATTCTAAGTCAATATGGTATGATATAGACAATATACAGACATAAGTAAATGTAGGCATAACACATGCACACAAAACATACGTAAAAATACAGACAAAAACCAAAGATCTTACAGTTTTCCTTTGGATTCATCATTTGTCAGTTTTCAAAATTTTTCCTGTGGATTACTGATCTGATTACCTTGGCTACAACCCTAAGGATCCTTAATCCTCAATTTGCATTTCTAAAAGGTACATCTCAAATCAAACCCGGAAGAAGATTTACATGTCAAAGACACAGAGTATTACCTAAACATCATTAAAGAAAGGGCTTAAGAAAAAGTCAATGAGGGCAAAGAGGTCAAAAGGTGAGGCTTCGTGTGCAGATTTAATACCTTTTCCTGTTTTAAGAGCTAGTTAGCAGAAGGGGAGATACCTTTAAAAATGAAAGTTTGTTTTACACAGCGAAAATGGCATAAAGTCCTACTTAGGAGCAGTCTACTTGCTGATTCCTTCTAATCCAGACTGTTTCCTAATCAGATGAAACCCCTCAATAAGGAGGGCAAAGAGCATTTTCTCTGCCCACGGGACTTTAGAGACTACCTGGGGAAGCCTCCTTTGAGATATCTAAAATTTTCTCTTCTTGATTTAATAAATCACAGGCTTTCAGGAAGTATCAGTGGCCTCCTGATATGATGGCCACTGACATATGATGGCCATCATATCAGGAGGCCACTGACACTTGTGAAGATATCTTTATTTTACAGATAAATTTATGAGGCAGAACAATATGGTAATATAAACTTGCCAGTTTACAAAAGCCAAATGGTATTTATGACAAAATGGAATAAGTTAAGCCCATTTGTTTCTATCACTAAACTTGAAAATTTTTCATTTACAAGTTGCATGTAGACTATGGATCAAATTTTTTAGGTGGGAAGGTATTGTACAACTGTTGTTTTTGTCTGTCTATATGCAAGCCTCTTTACCCTTCTCAAATGATTCTTAGGAGTTCTTAGATGTTTACATTTTAGCTAGGACTGGGTAAAATAACAAACTTCCCAGCAACCTGGAATAACAAGATTACCTTAATATAAGCAAAAAGAATCCACAGATGAGGGAGAAAAAAAATAGAAAGCTAAGAAGCCATTACATGGTAACCTTATAAACTACAGTTTGAGAATGACCCTACACTTGTTCACAAGAAATCTTTAAATTGGGTAAGCCAATCAAATATTAAACAGGCATGCAGAACCAAAAGTGAGTTCACTAGAAAAGGTAAAGCTACCATAAGTTATAAACTCACTGTTATTAAAGAGTACAGGATTAATCCTGCCAACCGAGAGGAAGCCCATTAAAGCTACTGCTAGAGATTGATTCCCGGGCACTTTAGCTTGATGAGTTTGAATTAGATTTTTCAAATGCTGTCTCCAGGACTTATTTTCAGGCTGTTTCTCTCCTAATTTCAAAGAATACCAGTATTACCCCCGCAAAAGAGCAATAATTATCTTATTCCTCTTTATGGCTAAAAGTCGCCCAGTGTTCTCTGTGTGAAGGTGAAATTGACATTTCCATTGCACCACAGTTTAGATGTGGATGGTCAGATGTACGTACTTATTTTGCAGCTAGAAGCAGATCTTGGATCCTTCACAATAAAACCCAAACAAAATAAGATATCTCTGTCATGATAGTCCAAGACTTTTAGCTTAGCACAAAAGAAAGCCAATTTAGGAATATCAAATACTACCCCATTGAGGAACACGTAAAACCAAATCATCCTTAGTTAAATGTCCTCATTTCCCAAATATTTGAAAGTTGAGGCGTCACAATTATCAGATATAAAACCACCCAGCATACGGAGAAATTTCTGTAATAGTCACAGTAATGTTAGGGTAAATGTTAAGGTAATACTACCTCAAAGGTCAGCTCCTCCCACTGTGTCCTGGGTTTCTCTCACACGCTGATGGAACATGAGGGGGCTCAGAACACTGGGTAATAACCCTTTACATGTGTCTTTCCAGATGAACCAATAAAATTTCTTCTGACCCAGGGAGGAAGTTTGTTATTGTGAGACTTTCCCTAAGAGGCCATTGCACCTCCTGGGGACCTCCACCAGTAGATCATTAGATTCTTAATTGTACCTTTTCAGGCTAGGGGAAAACAGTACCTTTGCCCGCTTTATGATTAAGCACTTTCTACACTGAAACCATCTCAAAAAAACAAACAAACAAAAAAAAAAAAAACATCTAGGCCAATATCTATTTAAGGTGGTTTATCTGAGGTGGTTTCATGGCCCAAAAGGCTTGTGCTGCTACCTGGGACCAGTCTGGGTGACTCTTCAAGAGAAAGACCCCAGGCTGAGTACCAAAATTGTTGAAATAAATACTCTCCTTTGAATAATAGCTTATTCTAAGCCAAATATAGTGACTATAGTCCATAAATTTGATGGACTAATTATGCTGAATATATGTTCCACCACCAAGTGAGAACAAGAGAAAGTCCTATGCTGTTACATTTACCACATACTGTACACTGGTGAGGGCATCAAATAGGTGGCCTCCAGCACAACAAAATATTTTCTATCACTTTCAAATGTTACAGCCTTCCTAGCTTTGGGGTTAATAGAGGATGGAGGTCTGTGAAGCTCACTGATACATTCTGAGAAATTGCTGTAATAAATAAAAACAGAAATTAGGGTAAATGTTATTTATTGGTAAATAGCCTAAGACAGCCCAAGATAATTTTGGCTCTTACCTACAACTCCATTTCTCCACAATCATGATGGTTTAACCAGCCAAGTTAAATGATCTGCAGTATATTTCGTATAGAACTTCAGATCACATGGTGGTGGCACCAACAAGCTTGCTCAATTAGACTGGCTGTCTTGTGGATCTAGAAGGTCAGAGCTGCAATGTATACTGAGCTTAGATCCTGAGGAGGGTGGAACCTCCTAAATGACCAACATTCATTTCATTGAAAACATTAATTCAGGAACATCTTGTGCCAAGTGGCATAGGGATGGGTCCAGGAAGGTCATTAAATCAGAATGATATAGTTCCAGTCTCTCTCTGAGGAAGGAAGAAAGAAAACTCCACTAGAAAAACATCAAACGCAACTCAGGATAGTATTTGGGTTCTGAAGCAAGAAAATTAAGGTTGGAAAAGCCTAACTTCTTGAAACTATGGTGATACAGCCAACCTTTGACTCTATTTGGAACATAAAATTATACCTTGTCCAAGGTGAGGAGTATTACCTGCATCTGACTATAATTGTTCTTTCCTTAGTGAAACTTGGTATTGGCAAGTAGAAAGGCTCACGGAAAGAGGCAACTTCAGTAGTAGTAAAGCTATCCCTGAAACTTGTAGAAAATTGTACAGTTGTCTTCACCCTTGGGAAAAGTTTTCACATCAATTTGCAATCTAAGGCTAGTGAATGACCTTTCAATGTCTTGTTGCCTTTTGTTCCAACAGGTCCTTTGTCATCCAGCAGATCCCAAGCAGCAATCTGTTCATGGTGGTGGTGGACAGCAGCTGTCTGTGTGAGTCTGTGGCCCCCATCACCATGGCACCCATCGAAATCAGGTATATCCTTTTGTGTGTAGGTCCAGCACTACGGCTGAAACTGGTAAGGGGGATCGACAGGGTGGAGGGAAACGTCAGAGAGGCAAAAGTCACATCCCCCCACTGTTGGAGAGAGAGTTTTAAGGGAACTTTGAGCAAGTTTTGACCTCTGAAATTGGGAATGGAAACAGTAATCCTTGGAAATATGCCTTAACTACAGTCAACATAATGAATCGCTTAAGTGTGAACGTTTAAAGGCTCAGAAGATCAGAAGGCGTCCGGAATCTTGTCACGGCTTCCATCCTGAGGTAATTCTGAGAATTGGTCCTGTTCTTTCCCCTGAGATTTGCAATGAGAATCTTACACTGGTCAAAGAACTACAGCTGAGAAGTTTCCTCAGGAGAAAATAATCCCTTTCAGGAAGTACAAAAAGATAACACAGAAAGGTCTAGTGATCCTCAATGATCGAGCCTTAGTCTCTGCCTAATAGTATTCTATAATTATAGTCATATATATTTCTAAAACCTTTTTTTGCTCTTTTTCCTATTATAGATATCCTATTATTTTATCATTGGAGCTCTAACCATGTTGGTTCACTTACTTTAAATTAATTTCTCCGGCTTATTGTCTGTGATAAAAGTCTTATAAAAAAATTTATGGATTGGAGAGGACTTACTAACCTAGGCCAGAAAGCTATGGAGGAAAAATAGATCCCTTTGATTGTACCAAAATTATAACTTATCTATTCTAAAAGATAACAAAGTCAGCAACCAATTCATGACACTTTAAAAAAATTTAAATAAAATAACAAGGAACTCTTTTAAATTGGTAAGTCAATGAAACACATACAATTTTATGACCTTGGTTTATTTTTGTAAGTCATTGGATGATCAGGAAACACAAGTCATAATGAAATCCCTAGCCGTAGCCTTCAAAGGCAAAAAACACTTTTTAGCTTTGCAACTTCAGTCCCGGATAACTTTACTATAGGAAGGGGCAAAAACCACTGACTGCTAGGGAGTTACAGTCAGTGCTCTTTGGAGCAGCTCAGAAAATGAATATCAATAAAAAAAGACTGAATGAACCAGCCTAGAATAATAGGGATGACACAGTTTCCATCAGTTTGTGGATAAGAAGCATACTGGAGAAAGGAGTAAATAAAATGGTTTCATTTTTGTAAAACAGAATCTCCTTTTCCCTAAATATAAAGAAAAACAAAATCCCCTATGGCCAAGTGTATGAAATGATCAGGCCCCTTAGATTTTGATCTTTTATGTACATTCTGACAGAGAAAAACTAGGTCAGTATTTTCCTTCTGTAGTATGACCACAGCAGACATCTTTGCTGAGAGCCCTTTGACTTTTGATGGTTCTACCCAAAGAGTAATTTAGCATTCACTAAGTTGATGAAATTTAGACAAATCCATAATGTCACATCGTGTAGATCCCAGAGATGACATTGGAGAGGGGAGAGAGGGCTAAGAAATGAATGTTTTAGAAAAATTAAGGCATCCTGGAACACATTTCGGCTCTAACCAAACCCTGCTTTCCCCACAGGAGAATGCAAGGGAGTGTGGGGGTGCCCCGAGTCTCCAGGCCAAGACGGCCCTCCTGCTCTCTCTGCTTCTGATACTCTTTTCTAGGTGACACTGACTGAGATGTTCTCTTGGCATGCTAAATCATGGATAAACTGTGAACCAAAATATGGTGCAACATAAGAGACATAAAATGTAATCCAGCCATCAGCATCTCATGATTTTAAACTGTGTGTGATATAAACTCAATTGTACGTTGACAGAAAAGTTATCTTTTTACTTTGCCATTCATGCAAATGTGTTTGCCCCATGATAATCATCACCCTTCATCAGAAACGGGACTGCAAGTGGTAGGCAGTGTCCCTTCTGCTTGAAATCCATTGAAACCAATTTAAAACTGTGTACTTTTTAAATAAAGTATATTAAAATCATAATTTCCTTGTTTGGATTTTATCATCACTTTACAGAATTAAACAAATTAATGCTGGAGAGAGGGTGAAGTCACCCATTCCAAAAAGTGGTGAAGGATGGCTGTTGGCAGAGGATTTGTTCTAAAGTCTGTTCTAGACAAATATTTAACAGTTGTTTAGATGCTCCACTCAGTTATAAAAATATTTACAGAAGTAAATCAAAATATCATCTACATGGGAAGAGTTTATTCTGAATTTTGTTGAACTAAAATTCAATAGAAATCATAACTGGATGGGAACACGTGCCCTCATAATGTTCAAGTGTTGATCTATTAAAGGGCAGGAAGCAGCCGTGACTCTTGGGAATTTATTCTGAAAAGACTTGGAGGGGAAAAGGATGACTAGAAAAGATTCTCACACTCATTACTTGAACATTTGGCTTCTAGCTTTCCCCATAAATAAAAGACGGAGTTGAATCTCCACTATTACACAGTGTGAGCCTAGCCAGACCTGTAAGCATTTCCAAAATACAGGATCCTGAACTAAAGAAAACCGATTCCATTGGAACACGGCAAACGAGTGAAGTAATTTCCATACATAGGGAGACAGCACTTCACTTTACGTGACAGATATCTAAAAGGCATCTGGACGATGGCCCTTGAACTCTACCAAAAGACACGTTATGCTGTTGATATTTCAGAAACACTGAAATAGTATCATTCAATTGTACTATACAAATGATTCCAGTATTTTTAGGAACAGCAGTGATGCTATCACATGCTCACCTATCAGAATTTACCAACCAAGGAGTTACAGAATTCTGACACTGTCAGGATTCACTGTGTCATCGTTCACGTCTGTGTGTTAAGTAAACATCTCAGGACACACCCCTCTCCATTATGAAGCTAAAGAACTCTAAACAACTGGCAACAATAAGTACATTATGTTATAGTGTTTAATAATTTAATACTAATGATACAAAATACATAATATAATGTCACTTCTCCCATTCTAAATAGCAGAGTAGCATCGTTTTCATTACACGGTGACGAAGATAACACATTTGAGTAGCGCTGTGTTTGTGGCCTTGTCGGGCACCACGGGCCTACACATGACCCACCGGACGCCTCATGTTCCCTTTCCAATGACGGGGCCAAACAGCTGGATCTCCACTTATCTATTTGGACAGTGAACAATTTTTCTCCAATTTAACGCATCTTTAAGATAACTCTCTTCTCTCCTCTACCCATCTTTTCCCTTCCTTCTGCCCCAGCTTCTCGGAACCACCCGATTTGTGCTTTCCACTCCACTCCTTGTTCCGTGTGACACAGGAGCCTGTGTCAGACCTGTCCCTTCTCACCAGCCCTTGCTGCCACCACCCTCTTCCAAGCCCTTCTCACGGTATCCGGCCCACACTCCATCCTCACTGGTCTCCTTTCTTTCAGTTCCCCGTCACGCACACCCTAAGGTGCATTCTCCATACAGCTGCCCGAGCAGTGTTTCTAAAGCAAGCCTTCCATCAGACCCTTGCCCAGTAAGATTACTGAGATGCAGATTCCTTCCCATAGTCCACAGGGGTGACACGCCAGGTCTTCTGTGTGGCAGAGTCACCTGGGAACTTTTTAAAAATCTTGACTTTCTAGGAGAACTTGGGCATTTGTATTTTATTAAGCGCCCCATGTAAAGCTAAGTTTAACTACTGACCTGGGGGCCCTGTAGGACCTCAGCTCTGCCTCCCCCCAACTCATGGCTGTACCTTCTTACAGTTTTAAGTGCTACTCGGATATCCCTTCCTTGGGCACACTCCGGGAAAGCAGCTCTCTTCCCACAGCCCCAGGACTTTGGTTTTATTTTTCCCTTTTCTAGATTCTGGAGTTTCAATTCCTCCCACTTCACGACAGCAAGAGCTTCTCTGATGCTCTTTGTGGCTTCATCTTTAGCTCCTAGAACAGTACACAGAATGAAAATAAAACCACCACTACCAATGACAAACCTCGCAGCTGATGTTTACTGGGACCTGACCGCCTGGTGCTGTTGGAATACTTAAGTCGCGTGGTGCCCACCACAGACCCAGAAGAGATGCAGTTAGTCTCCATCTGACAGGCGGAGAAATGGAGGCACAGAGGGAAAGTGATGTTCCCAAGCTCATGTGGCTGGAAAGTGGCAGAGCTGGAATGTGAAGCCAGGCAATCTGCCACTATCGTGAACGGCGTAACGCAGAGTACAAGGAAAGTCATACTTGAATACTGCTGGGCAACACAGCAAAAAAACAGAACTGATATTTTTAAACGCTTTTGGGGAAATACAATAATGAAGGAATTTCCTTAACCAAGACCCATAAGGCCATGTACAATCTGCCCTCCCTCTCTGTCCCTTCTCTGACCCCATCACATGCCCGCTCTACTCATACTCAAGCCATATGGTTCTGCTCTTCAAATATGCTAGGTGGGCACCCACCTCAGGGCCTTTGCACTTGCCATTCTCTGCCTGGAGAAGGCTTTCCCAATACCTGTGTGCCTTACTGCCCTGTCTACTTTAAGTCCTTCCTTCTTAGGCAGCTCTCCCTGACCTCCTTGTTTACACTTGGCAATTTCCATACCCCTCACCCCTTTCCCTGTTTAGTTTTCCTCCCTAACAGTTATTTCAGAAATATCTATTACATCTCTCTCCCCAAGGAAGTATAAGCACAGAGACGGAAAAACTTGTGTGTGGTGTGTTTACTGTTACATTCCCAGCTCCAAGAAGATGTCAGTATCAGAATCAGAGCAGACCCTTGCTAAGTATCTAAGCAAATAAGCAAGCGGTAGTGGTGCTAGGAGCAGAGCTGCTGACCTGGGTGCTTGTGTACCTCTGTGGCAGAGCTGTGTGGCAGTATCGTCACTGCCGCTGTAGGCTGGGAGCAAAGAGACAGTCCCCAGTCTATTGTCGTTGCTAGGACGTGAAGCAGGAAAATTCTGTGTGCAACACAACTAATGTAACTGTATCCAAAGGGATCTTATCAGAGAACTTTTTATTCAAATATGTAGTTTACCACTAATTATTAAGAAAACAAAATAGGATATAATTCATACACCATTCTATAGCATGGTTACTAAAATTGCAGGCTGTAACATTGAATATAATCACTAACAGATTCAGAAGGAATCTAGCGCTCATCTTAGTATAACACTGTAGCAACAGTCTCCCTAAAATGTAGAAGTATTTCATATATGTGTACCTATGTACATATATGTCTATATAACATCTGTATGTATGTTAAATTCATAAAAATCTAGGTTAAATTCATAAAAATATAGGATAATTACAATTATTTATTAGGTTAGACTAGTAAAATGCAGCATGAAGATACTGATGTGGTATTTTTATTTGTCCTAAATGAAAGACTAGGCAGCTCCATGTATGGTATTTCTATCAGCAGTATTGAAAGGAACATAATATTGGAATGCTAAAATATGACAGTAATGGTGTGGCTTAAAACGGCTTACTATGGGAACTCATTCAGGGTGAGGAATGTAGCGTTATTTAAATTTGGAGCAGTGCAGCATTGCAGAGGATATTATTGCTCTTGTTACACGAGACTGTATAGTTTAGAAAAATACTAAAATTGCAGGCAGAAGAGTAGTGTTTTATAATTTAACAGACTCCTGAGGGCCATTTGCATTATCTGCAATTTGGGAGCCTTGTGAAGATGTCTCTAATTGGCCAGGGAGCCAGTTGGGGGCCATTCCCACCAGCATGGCTTTGCCACCATCATCTCCCCTAATCCAGTGGTTATACACCCTGGACAACTTTGCTCCCCAGGGCACATTTGGTGGTGGCTAGAGACATTTTTGATTGTGACAATTTGGGGGAAGGCACAATGCTACTGGCACAGAGTGGGTGGAGGCCAGGTAGGCTGCTAACAGGCTTCAAAGCTCAGGACAACCCCTCAACCCATCCTACAAAGAATTATTTGGCCAACTATTTCAATAAGGCCAAATTTGGGCAACCCTGCTCTCACCCGTGAACAAGCATTATGGATTTTATCTTTCAAATTAATAAATGGCATCCACCATTTAGATCCTCCCACAGCATCTAAATTGTGAATGTTGACCACACCACTACTAGGGATCCTTTACACAGTGTAAGGTCTTAAATTATAAATTCAATAAAATGGCAAGCCAGCTCGCTGCTGTCTTAAATACTCCCAGGTGGGCTCATACGTATCTTTGGACCCCCAGACTTCTAACACCCAGGATGTTCTCTCTCCATGCATAGTAGATTTCACACATGGCACTGATGGAAATCTGACATCTTCCTGTTTACTGTCCATGGTCCCTCCTCACACATCGAGTGGAAGAGCATCATCCGTGTGCACTGCCATATGCTCAGACCTTGGAATAGTTACCCAGTACAAACCCCACTCAGGAAATATTGGCCGAATGAATAAATAAAATACTCCACAATACCATTTATCAACAGCTTCTATTAAAAATACCACCAGAGGGGCTGGGGATTTAGCTCAGTGATTAGAGTGCTTGCCTTGCAAGCACAAGGGCCTGAGTTCGATCCTCGGCACCACAAAAAAAAAAAAAAAAAAAATACCACCAGAGCATTTTACATCATTTCATATAAACCTTGAGACAACTACGCACCTATTTATTATTACCATTTCACTGATGAAGAAACTGAGGCTCAATAAGTTACCCAGAAGCACTACAGTGAGTGAGAAATAGGGCTTTAACTCTGCAACTTTCCCCTTAACCATGACAACACCTAACTGGGACCATGGTTTACACCGCAGCAGACACCAGTCCTTTTGCTAGGTGGTAGTAAGCCAAGACAACAGTACCTCTTGGTATAAGATATTATCATTCAGCAGCATTTGGACATATTAAAGGCAATACACGCTGACGGGTTACAGAGATACTTCTGTTAATTCCGATTAGAAGCAGCATCTTACGACACTGTGACTACATTCTTCCTGCGTTCAAAAGACAGTACTTTCTCATAACACAGGGTGGTTTGAACCTAGGGGCAGAAAACCTTTTCTATAAAAGTCCAAAACATGTATTTAGATTTTGTGAACCACAGAGTCTCTGCTGCCCCTATCTGACTTTGCCATTTTAGCATTTAAGCAGCTGTGTTCCAATAAAACTTTGTTGGAGGATGGCGAAATTTGAATTTCACCTATTCTCATCTATCAAAAAACACTATTGAATTTTTCTTCAAACATTTGCAAATGTACACACTACTTTTAGCCTGCAAATAGTACAAAAGAGGCAGCGGGCTGGATTTGACGTATGAGCCCTGATGGGGAAGTTTGCAGCTGCCAATTTTTGAAGCTCTGGCGATGTGATGAATTAGAAATACCCTCGCTACATCAGAGACACTTGCACTAAAACACAGTCGGCGCTGTGGCTATCACAGCCGCCACATTACAAATGTGTTCCTTTAGCATCACACAAACTAGCATTTTTTCAAACCTGTAGAACCTTAGTATAAGCTGATGTCTTTATATACATTATAAGTACAAATAAAGATCATTGTTCACCACAGCGTGCCAGCATTACACTGCTACTCCGATTGTAAGGCAAAGGATAACATCATGACATGAGGTACTTGAAGTGCAGTACATTATCATTTCTTTTCCTACAATTATATAGAATAAAGTGAAGCATAAAATCATACTGCTGCTGCCAGCATCAGCTGCCTCAAAGCACAGTTACTTCTCTCAGCCTGTGCTGTGCCGTGTTGTAACCTGTCATACTGGGTGTCCTATCCCTGCTAAATACTACTGGGTTAGGCTGCCAAGAATCCTAACCAAAACCCTGCAAGATTGTGGCCTAAACAATATTGTACATTATCTTAACTGCAAATGGTTAAGAATAAACAAGTGAAGAGATTAAAAAAATACTTGAGTGGCAGCTTCATAATGAAATATTGTCACCATAGCGCGAAATGCCACCGCTAACTGTAGCGTGAGAAGATGCCTTGATAGCGTTCTCCAGTGTTATAGTCGGTTACGCTACTGCAGTGTCTTCAAGCTGCGGCAGGCGCGGGAGGGTAGAAATGGAGGCACGAACTGAGCTCTGACTGTGGCAAGCCCCTCACAGTCGTAGGAGTGGGCCCAGCCATGAGAAGGGATGGGTTACAGACAGGTTCAGAGCGGCTACACTGCCTGAACAAGCCACGCAGGTAGGATGCACAAAGCCAGAACAGGAAGCCAGCTGAACGGGCCTTGGAGCCTGTAGTCTGTTCAATTCACCACCATGTCAGTTTCCACCGTGTCACTCTCTTTCTCTGCTAAGTGCTGTGATTAGGACTCAGGCAAGAGCAATCACACGCAGATACACTGCATTCTCCTGTGCTGTCTAAAATGCTGGTGAGTGCCCGACTCCTGGATTACCACACGCTGTTTTCCCAGAGAGACTGACAGTACTCCCCGTCCACCGTATGGCACACCATTGCCTCTCTCCTCTTGATTTCGGAAGCAACAGTCTTGTTCCACTTCATAAACTTTTCCTAATAGTCACACTGTCCTTTCTGTACACAATCCTACTTTACTTCTAGCTATAAGGATAACACAGCTGCCGTACTAATGCTGCCTGTAGTTTTAGGAGCAACAATCGAAGTGCTAGTGTCAACCGGGCATGGTGGCCCACACCTAGACTCCCAGAAGTAGGGAGGCTGACACAGCAGGATTGCTACAAGTTCAAGGCCAGCCTGGGCTACAGAGTGAGTTCACGGCCAGCCTAGAGAGTGAGACCCCGTCTCAAAAACCAAAAACAAACAAAACACCCTCACCCCCCGAAAGCGCTAGCGTGGAGCCCAACATTCTCCCTCGTAGTTTCACCTGTGTCTGAGAACTTCAGAGAAAATAAAGCAACATCACTGCTGAAAAGCAGAACCGCGGACTGTCAGCTCATTTTAACATCAGCTAACCTGGCAAACAACCGCACACGGGAGGCACTTAGGTTCTCTGCCATCTCTGCTCTGGGAAGTAATCCCTTCACTACAGCACTCCACACAGGATCTAAATAGCAAGTGCTCACCAATTCAAATAGGTACTGAATTGATGCATCATACTGCACTGTAGCTTAGCACGGTGATAAAGCAATTCTCTGACCACACATATTACAAGTCCCAATAGTTGTAATTTATAGATTTGTGTCAGTATTGTATACTATGCTGTCTGCATTTACCATCAATCATGTTGTTATTCTTTACCATAACAGATAATAGTACATTTTATATAGAGAGACATATATTACGATAATACAGGAATAGTGTGCTGTTCTGGAAGATCTACATTTTTCCATTATCAGAAATATTATAATGCTCCACCACAATGTACCACCTCTAGTATCAGGGTTAGTAGTAGTATATACTGTGTTTTCTTTTAGTTCTATAATTTTAGAATCAATATCATGATAAATTACTACCTCTAAAACAGCCACAATTACATTAGGTGGATCTATATTGAAATTTAGCATCAAATTACTCCTATACTAAAATATAACATGCATCTTTCCTTAACTTGTAGCAATAACAACAAAGCACCTGCCCATAATCTTAGAATTATTTTAGTTCTCGTTAGTATTTTAGTGTTGCAATACTATACTGTGTTGCATTTAACATACTATCCTAACACTACCAAACGAGTGTAATGAATGTTGTATGATGCAAGATCTGTAAAGTCAGATTATGTAGGTTTGCATCATAGCTTCACAACTTACTCCTTGTGTAATTTTGTCAAAGTATCTGATGATTTTCAGACTCAGTGTTCTCGTCTGTATGATGGAGATCATAACAGAACTCATCTCACAGTGTCGCTGTGAGGTTGAGATGATATAATGATATAATGCATCTAAATCAAGTCAACACCGATTGGCAAAGGATGCGGTATCCAAGGAGTTCAGTAATTAATATATGGCTCTGTTTTTTAAAACTTAAAAAAACTTTTGTTATTTTTCAATTTTTATATTTTATCAGTACGTTTGCAATACATAATGATTTTGTTCCTTGTGAGAAGTAGGTGCATGTACATATCTCAATTCTTTTTCATCCTCTTCACCTGCCCTCCTTCTCCTCCCCTCCATCTCTTGGTCCCCTTCACATTTGAGAAAGATCTATCACCCTATTTCTTATTATCTTTTATTTTGCACTTTATTTATTTTTTGGGTTTCTTGTATCAGAGAAACCATGAGATATTTAAGCTCTGTGACTGATTTATTTCTCTTAACTATTTTAATTATTATTAATACCTCATTCTGTTATACTCATTCTGGCAACAATAGTACACATGCCACCACACTACTTGGAAATAATTTTGCTATGTGATATACTACCAATTATTTAAACCAATCGTGTCAAAGCAAAGGTGACATATCATCCTGTGGTACACTAACTCCTCTACTTTCTTCTGTTTTAATGCCATTAATGGTACTGTAAATTTGGAGAATAATGGCTTTTAGTGACTATTCTTAACACTTTTAGGTCAAGTGCCCCTTGGAAAATCTAATAAAAGCTATAGTTCCCTAGAAACTATGGTGCATAATATTTTGCACCACAATGTTAGGCGCTTCAGGAACATCTGGACACCCTTCTAAGAATGTGCCTTTCTAAGCCTCGCTTCTGGTCTGCTGAATCAAATCCTTCCCAAGATTAATCACGGTCTCAATAGACAGTTGAGTGGGACAGAGGTAGAGGGGCGTTGACTAAGGAGTGATAAACCAGGAGGAGGAAAGGAGCAAACTAGCTTACGAAGTTCTCAGTTAATTTACGACACAGTAGTTGCTGGGAACACCATCTTTCCCGTTTCTTTAATAAACTCATTCTTTAAAATGCTTATTTTATCACCAGTATCCTTAATTTGGTGTACTATTTCAACTTTTCTACATTTTCTTGACTTCCCTAATGATGGGCAAAGGGCCTTAATGTATACGTGCAAATTCATTAGGTAAATACTAAAGGAAAGCTGTGCCTCCCACAAGTGGGCACTTTCTCAAGACTAAACAATACCCATCACTACTGTTGACTGCCAGACTTGTGCCACTTCTGCTTCTGGCATTACTCCATCTTGCAGGCTCAAAACCTTGACCTTGGTTTAAGGGGTTAAGTAATGTGAGAATCATACAGCAAATGAGCACAAAGCCAATATGGCCCTCTGTGACAAAAAAGGCCTGCTTGAAATTATGTCATGACAGTACTGGACTGCAGGTATCTGTGACAAAAGCACATATTCCAGTAATTCAAAAACACATGGCAGGAAAATGCAAAAAAGAGAAGATGGGAAAGGGAGAGAAAGGAAGAAGGCTGGTACACAATATTAAAAAAAGTAAAAGGTTGAATTGAAGACAAAAACAGATACAAGTTGTTAGCAAATATAGCCATCAAAATGTCTGCAGCGGAACTAAAGGGACTACACCTGGTTAGAAAGATGACAGCAGGGACCTTAATTCACCTCTCTCAACATCCCAAGTCAAGCGGACAAAAACCTAAGTTAGGGCTTTAAGGGATTAACTCAAATTAGAATGTAGATTTAACATACATACATGAATACATCTATATAGACAGAGTTTGCAAAAAATGTACACATCAGGGAAAGAAAAACTTATATAAATATTTTATTACTAAATTTATTGAGACATTATGAAACTAATACAAGTTACCTTTGACCTCCACAATTACAAGAGGTGCTCAAAGTGGTGGCCGTTAGCTTCCAGACATTTATTAGTATGGCAAACTGCTGAAGTGTGTGTACATTTTTTTTTTTTTTTGGTGAACTGGCTTTTTATATTTTTTTTCAGATTTATTTATTTTATAAGTCCTCATTAAGTTTATTATATATACAGAATAACAGGCCAAAAACATAAAACACATAACACAATTATACTAAATCAATGTACACTTTTAGATACATTGTCCATGCTAAATTACAGTAACTTTTTTCTATTTTTTCCTATTGTCTGTCTTTTATTTTCCACTGTATTTATATATTATGTTTCTCTCATAAGAGAAACCATGTGATATTTAAGTTTGTGTGTCTGATTTATTTCACTTAACATTATCCATTTTCCTACAACTGACTCGAGTTTATCCTTATTTATGGCAAGTAGTATTCCATTATATATAAATACCACATTTTATCTTTCATAATTAAAATACATTAAAGGCTACTGTGAAAGTACTCCTTCCAATGGAACCATTGTTTACCCTCCATAGCTAACTCTTCCATTTCCTTATTCCATCCTCTTTCTCATGAATGGTGAGGGGTACCCTGCACACTACACAGGAGACCTTCTGTCTTAGCCTGCTGGGGCTGCCATAACAAAATACCAAGAACCAGGTAGCTTGAACAACAGAAGGTGTTTGCTCACAGTTGTGGAGGCTGAGCCCCAGAGTAAGGTCCAGCAGTATTGGTTTCTGGTAAGGACCCTCTGCCTCACTTGCAGGTAGCCACACTCTTACCAGCAGGCAGGGAGACAGACAGATGGAGGGAGAGCAGGTGCAGTCTCTGGTGTCCCTTCCTCTTGCATAAGGACACCTGTTCTATCAGATCTGAGCCTCAATCTTTTTTTTTTTAATTTTTTTTATTATTTTTTACCAAGAACATGTATTGGTACATTGCATACATAATGATCATAATCAACATGGTTATTTTGTACCTGTACATGATACATCTTGGTTTTCCCCCCTCTTCCCCTCCCC
>PVJO010001945.1:0-44369 GCA_004026905.1 Hystrix cristata
ATCCAACTCCAAAGGCTGCTAAACCACATGGTCAAGTATAGTCCCAGCAACGACCCCACTCCTCCGGTACCAAATTCTGTTTTAGTTACTTTTCTCTCGTTGTTGGGACAGAATACCCGACACCCAAAGTTAGGGGAAGAAAGGTTTATTAGCTCACAGTCTGCAGAGGTTTCAGTCTATAGTCCGCTGGGTCCAAGGCAGGGTGGGCTCGCGTGCAGACAGGCGGCTGGCCGCAAAGTAAAGTGAGGAAAATGCACGGAATGTATGCAAATCAGCAATGCATACAAGCAGCTAGTTAAGCTTCTTCCTGTATCTATCTAGGCTACCTGCCCTCAGGGCAGCCCACACTCTAGATCCAGCTATCTCTTACCACATGAGGCTTTGAGGGGACATCTAGACACAAACCATAACACAGGGTATGCCATAATGAGGCTGGACCAGGAGGATTGCCAAGAGTTTGAGGCCAGCCTGAACTACATAGTGAGATCCTATCTCAAAAAAAAATTATAAAAAGAACTTTTTAATGTTTGCCATTAATTATAAGTCATCAGCTACAAAACTATATGAATTTATGAAGTGTAACTATAAAAACCATATAGTTAAAAGTTTCAAATTTAAAAATTGTCAGTCTGAAGACATAGGCTAGGCCTCTACAGCCTTAAACAAATTTACCCTTACAAACATTTAATGATCTAATTGCTGACAATATGGATCTTTCTCAAGGTAAAACAAGAACATTTCAATTTAATACACATCAGTTTTCCCATTTAAACAATGAAAAGGCATCAGTATAATAAATCCTTCTGAGTGATTTGTTTCTTGGTACTTACAGAATAACATTATTTGTACTCTAATAAACAAATCACTGGTGAGTCCTATAACTTCTTGCCTAAACAATGACCACAATCTCAGTACTGTGCCGCCATCAGGACACTCAACTGGTACCACAGACACAACGTGGAGCTTGTTACAGGGAGAAAATTACACATATTTGTTTAGGTCACTGCACCAGCTACTTAGCAAGTAATTAGGTTGCCAAATGTCAATTTGCCCCTTAAAACACACATGACTCAAAGAATAAAAGGTCACAAAAATAAGGGCATAAGGACACATCTATGTAAAGAAGAAACTGGAAGACCGATTGCATAAATTTAGGATTCCAGTAACTCCTTTTGCTGATTTCTCAACTGCATTATTTCTTCTTCAGCTCTCAAAGGGTGTACAGCAGTTAAAGGACACTTATGTTTTGGACAAAATTCAGGCCATGTGTGAATGACAAACACACCTTCCTAACTCCAAAAGCCTGGAAAGTTATGCCCTTTTATCTCTAATCTCCACCCTGCACCCCTTCAGAGTTCTGTTCTGTAACAGCAAACCCCACACAGCCTCAAAGATTTGAAAAAAATCTTAAGAGTGGGAAAAAACCTCAGAGATAATCCAATTCAACCTCCTAAGGCTCCATCATAGGAATTACCCAAGTACACAGTGCCTGGTTGTTACATTTTTAAAAGAGGCTTCTTTCCTCTTTTAAGGTCTTTGAGAATCTAACATTTACAGATCTACAGTAACCTAACTAAACACATAAATGTATATTTTGAGTACAATGTCACAGGGTTGTAGGTTCCTTGCTAAAATATCGTATCTGTCCTCTGATTTACAGGTTTCTCCATTAGTTGTTTCCTTGTTGGAGCTCTGCAATACTATTTAACAGTTTTTAAAAATTAATCACCCAAAGTAAGACAAATTAAAGGCAGAGTTTGACAAAGACCTTTTCTATACCCAAGCTGGATGACAGTTTTTATTGACTCCATCTATAACTTCCTTGGAACTTTCTGGGTAATGGTGTAATATATTGTTATTGTGAGGAGATAAGACATTATTAAAACAAGATAAAGACAAAATAATCAATGTGAAAGGCAATAATGAAAACACTTTAAAGCTTTATATTAAAGTATTCTTGTAATACTGTAAGTTTTCCATAAACAAATACACTTCATGAAGAAACATTGTTTTTTATTATTTCCCATTTTTCCTTATAAATGATGGAGACCAAAAGGAACTGGCTGACTTTTTCAGGCCAAATTAACCTTCTCTGCAATCAGGTTAAAAAGTCTATCAACAAACCTTCTGGTTGTGTTCTAATCTAAAGAGACACAACTACAGGTTATTAAACTATAATAAGGAAATGAGAAATTTTACTTTGGCTTTGATACTTCTGATTAGAATGGAAAGATAAAAGCGAATGAAAGCAGGAGATATAACAGGCAGCAGAACAACACAAATGATTTATTCTGAACAGCAATAATGCTTAGTTGAACAGTAATTTTTTTCTAAAGAGTTTCTAAAGAGTTTTATGCTTTACTGTAGAGAGGCAAAGCTGATGTTTTAAAAACTATGTAAGAGCTGGTAAGAGAAAGAACAGGAACACATCAGGCTTGAAGGAACAGGTTGTACATAGGAATAGTGGCAGATGAAAACCTCTCATGCCTGGGTAGAGGTGACCAGTGTGGGACTACTCAGAGGGCGGCTGGAAAGACAGAGCCAGATCGCTTGGCTTCCACAGACCACATTACCCCTTGTCGCCAACTGATTTCCCAATCATCCCCAGATATCATCATGCTGGTGGCTAAAAGCAATGCCAGTTTTCTAACTGCTGTTTTTCTATGTAACAAAAGTAGGCCATCTTGAGTTCTAGGAATTCAAGTTCTGATCATTTGAACTGTAAGAATTTAAGTTCTTCCCAAGAAAACCAGTAAGCTATTTTTACTTGGGATAGTTAAAAAAAAAAGTCTACAAACATTCTAAGCATTCAGATTTTTCCCAAAATGTTCCTATTGCAGAAAATGATAGCCATCAGAACTAGAAATGGTACTCAGAGGCTGAATTGCGCAAGTCAAGTGAATTATAATTTGAAGCTGAAAAATGCTTTGATATTTTCACTAATAGGTTTATGCCAAAAATAAACTCAATAAAATGAGGAGGCATACCATACGCTAGCTCTGCTACTTGCCCATACACACAAAATAATACCCTTTTGACTTCGTACTCCAGCACACATCGGAAACTGTCCAACAAGTTAAAATCCCCCCGGGGTCTAGCACCAGGAAAACCGCAAGGGCCAGAAAAAATAGACTGCACTCACGTCGTCGCCCTACACTCGGGACGATAATGGAGCATGTTCGCCGGGAGAAGACAGGAAGGTCGTTGCAGAGGATAAGTGAAAGGCGTCGCGGGCGCCCAGCTGGGTCGCCTCCGCCCCATTTCCTGAGCCCGCCAACCTCGCTGAGCGGCCTCGGTCGACTTCAGGGACCCAGGGGGAAGGAGACCAGGGGAAGGAGCGACCCGGCGAGACCCGGGAGGAGGCGGAGGGCAACGCCCCCTTCCCCAACGGCGCAGGCAGGGACGGAGGGGAGGAAACGGATGCTTCCTGAACTTGCACACTGAGCAGCCGCTTGGCAGGCTCCCAGCCCGCAGGCCGAGGCCCCTCGGCCGGACCCCGCTTCCCGCCCGGCTCGGTCCGCCGCCGCGAACTCACCAGCTGCAAGCCCTTCAGGACGCGCCGGTGCAGCGGAAGCCGGCCCAGGGAGAAGTGGGCGGCGAGGCCGCTCCGGGCGCCCCTGCTGGGGCCGGGGTCCTCCTCGGTGGTGGGGCTGTACACTGCTCCGTTCTCCATCGCCCAGGGACGAAACCCGCAACCCCGGCGGCAGGTCTCCGACTTTCGCCACTGAAGCAGAAGACCGTACCGGCGGAGCTGGGGGCGTCACTTCCTGGGCTTCCTCCCCCGCTTCCGGTCACCTCCGCCCGCCACGCCCCCTTCACGTCACGCCGCCTGCACAGCCTCGCCCCCTCCCTCAGCCTTGCTCTTCTCCAAGTCCTGAGTTGGGTACGGTGCTTTCCGTGGACTTCCCCTCCACCCTCCAGGTGCTGGGGATTGAACCCAGGGCCTCGCAAATGCTTGTGCTTACCGTTTAGCTACATCCCCAGCTCCTAACCATGACTTTTATTTCTCCCTTCCCTCTGACATCTTCCAGTCATTCTTTCAATCAGTATTTTTTGAACGCCCACAGTGTGCAGTGAGCCCAGTTCTAGTTGCTAGGGTTACCTGTACCACACAGGCAAGATCCCTGCCCTGTCGGTGCTGCCTTCCAGTGGGGCGGTCTGTCAAACAGGAAACTGATTTCTAAGAATTTCAGGTAGTGATGAATGATATGAAATACTGACAGTCCCAACTAAGGATGGTTCAATTTAGCTTTTTTTTTTTAACTTCATAATGGTGCGAAATGGACAGGAATTAAGTAGAAACTATACTTCAGATTTTCAATAAATTGCATGATATTCAATCTTAAAATCAGTTTTGTGTTAAATGAGTTTGCCCAAATCTGGACTAATGTAAGTGTTCCGAGCATGTTTAGGCAGGCAAGGCTAAGCATGATATTTTGGTAGATTAGGAATGCTACACTGAATGCACTTGCAGGTTTTGATATATTTAATTTATGATGGTTTTAATCAGGACAAGTTGAGCAACTGTAATGTGAGGTGATGCAGAGTTGAGTGCTGAATAGGCACTAAAAAAGGTGATCAGAAAAGACATATCTGGGGGTGTATTTGCAGTGAGACTCAGTGGATACGAAAGAGTCGGGCTTGTACAGATCTGGAAGGAGACTTTCTTGTAGAGGGAATAGCAAGTGCAGATATCCTGAGGACCAAAGGATCTTGGCTCAGTCTGGAACCCAAGACCGTCATGACTAAGGCTAAGTAATGGTGAAGGAGAGAAGTTAGAAGTGTGGGCAGAGGCTAGGTAATGCAGGACACTTGCAGATCAGGGACTTGGATTTCATTTTAAGTACAATGGTGCCTCTGGAAGGACTTTCAAGAGCCCTCACTCCTGCATCTCTGAATTCCTTCTAAGATCTCCTGTCAGAATCAGTATTTTTTCTTTCTTCTTCACCAACTGCTGCAGTCTCATATGTTAATTTTGTGTGAATTTAAGGAAATGTATCTTGGAATATACCTATATTTTAGCAACTGAATTGATTGAGTTACCTGTCAAGTACACATATCTTCACCACAACAAACAGAGTCCAAGCATCTGGGTATCAAGTCCAAGTTAAACAGCAGGAACAGCTGGAACGCACCCCCAGGTGGTGTGACTCAAAATCCAGCTGCTACCCACTAAGCAGCAAACCTCACCCTCTAACTCATCCCTCCATCGCCATCTCAACGCCTGTGGATGAGAGGAGGATCACTACTGCCATCAGCTGCCACATTTATCATCTCTTCCCCATGGCCCCAAACCTCCTTCCCTCTTCCAGTAATAAAACAAAAGCTCCCATTCAGACAAATAGAGACAAGTAGATACTACTCTGCAGAGGGTGTGTACAGCCAGCAAAATCTATCTTCTCTTTGATTAAATGCATTCTAAATGTCCTCCCAAGGCCAAGGCCAAACAATCACCAATCCTTCCTTCTTTTTTTTTTTTCCTCAGTGCTGGGAATTGAAGTCAGTGGCCTTGACCGTACTATGTACATGCTCTACCACTGAGCCATACCCCAACCCCAACCACCAATTCTATCCAACAAAAGAAGCCACTGTATTCTTACCATTACTAAAAGAATTTATTGCTGTTAGTCTTCAAGTCTCCACCATCCCAAATTGAATACTTATGTATATATGAAATTTCCTTAGAAACTTAGGCAAAAGAATAAGATGGGCTGATGACTAGAGAGATGGATGAAAGGACAGACTTGGAATAAAGCAATTGTAGTAACATGTTAAATTACCAGAGAGTGTACGGGTGACCACCGTACAGCAATTACTAGAGAGTATATGGGTGACCACTGCACAATGATTCCAACATTTTAGTATATTTGAACGTTTTCTAAATAAAACACTGTCAAGGGTAAGTTGCCAAGAAACAAGGACATTGAGCCAGGTGAGAAGGACAGGCTTTCTCAACCCTCCTGGTTTGTTTATAGGGTGCCCTTGGGCAGTTTTCTTGGGCTCTCTGTTCTCTGCCTTTCTTTGCACTTAGAAGAATTTAGCTTGTGATTCATAAACTTCAAGGTGCATGGGAATTGGGTGCAATGTTAATTAAAAATAAAGGCTCTTGGAGACTCAGGCCCAAAGATTCTGAATTTGAACAGAGCTTGCAAACACACTTTTGTAACAAGCTCTTCAGGTGACTCTGGTAAGAAATTTGCCCATATGAAGTCATGTGGTTCTGTCTGAAACAGCAAAAGCCAGTATGCAGCAGATAGCTAGTAACTTCCTTTGCCCTGTTGTGGGGGAGCCCACAATTTAGAGACTAATATTGCTACCACTTAAAGGAGTGTGTGCCCCTTATGTTTCTTAATAAATTTAAAGATTTTAGGATTTCATGAGCAAGTATTTGTACATGGAGCCCTTTGGATGGTTGCGTCCACACAGAAAATTGTCCCTGTTATCAATAAATAAACATTTCTTAGTCAAATGGCTACATTTCTCACATTGAAAGTGAGGTCTTATTTTTGCTGAAAAGATACACCGAAGAGAAGAAAGAAAGTTGTATTTTACTTACATTTTAAAGAATCTGTACTTTTCTTCTTTAGTATTAGATATTTAAGATTTTTAATTGAGAAAGAAAATATTCACAAGAAGAGAGATTGGAAAAGTGTGATTTTATGGGATGTTAAACATTCAAAAGCTGGTGCTATTTTTTTAATTGAGACTTTAATTTTTCAGCACCTCCTACTCAAAAATTTTCACTGGCTCTCTGTCTTAGTTACTTTTCTCTCATTGCTGAGACAAAATATCTGAAGACCCAAAATTAGGGACAGAAAGCTTTTTTCGGCTTACAGTTTGTAGAGGTTTCAATTCAGAATCAGCTGGCTCCAAGGCAGGGTGGCATGGCAAAGAGGCAGAAGGCAGCAAGGCAAGCAAGAGGTGCAAGTAAGGGGTAGGCAAGCCTCTTTCTGTTCCTTATATCTTATCCAGGCTACCTGGCTTTAGGGTGGGTAGCACTCCCAACCATAATCCTAGTACCCTTAATCCCAGCATCACATTCTTGATCCCACCAGAACTATGCCAAACCAGTCACTGGACTAATTTAGTAATCACACACTCTAGATCCAGCCCCACCTATGACCACATGAGGCTTTGGGGGGATATCTAGATACAAAACCGTAACACTCTCTTACATTAGCAATTGGGCAATCATGTGGATACAAAGTTGGATCATAGATGCTACCCTAAAATGAGGCCACAGCTCATAAAGGACCATGTCACAAGATAAAATGTGATACCTGCCATAAAAGAGATACAAATTAAACATGTTGGGAATTTAGAGCAGAGAGAAGTAACTTTCAGCTGAAAGGATCAGAACTGTGGAGCTTCAAGCTGGGGCTATACCTTGGTTGGTCTCACAGAAACAGGCCAGAGGGCTTTCAGGCAGATGGGTGATACAAAGGAAGGCACTGCGAATGGCAGGAGCAAAGACAAAGAGCCAAAGAGTTTCAGAGGGCCACTAAAAATCAGGCTGGGGGGGCTGGGGATTTAGCTCAGTGATTAGAGTGCTTGCCTTGCAAGCACAAGGGCCTGAGTTCGATCCCCAGCACCACAAAAAAAAAAAAAATCATTAGAAAAATCAGGCTAGGGAGTTGGACCTTTTATCCTTGGGCAGTGAGCAACTGTACCCACGTGTTTTGGGCAGGAGAGTGAAATGACTGGAGGTTTTCCTTGGGGATATTTCTTCAGTAGCCTTGAGCAGTTTGGTTGGTTATGAAGATTGGGTAGAGACTGCTGTATATGTTCAGGAGAGGGAAGGGGCTCAACCTATAGTAGTAGTCTTGGAAACAGAGGGGAGGGAATCTCACCAAGAGAACCTAGGAGTTGAACCCAGTGAGATTTGGAGGCTGATTTGTTTGGACAGAAAGGGCAGATTTGGAACAGGTGCTAAGGTTCCAAATCCATGAAAGTGAAAGCTGGGAGGAGGTAATGACAGAGACAGCAAATAAAGGAAGGACTCACTCTTCTTTCTGTCATAGTACAAATTTCAAAGATAAAAAGATGACTTTCACACAAGTATACGAGGTATGATCAAAGTAAACAGTGAATGTTGAAATTATAAAATGTTTATGGCAATGAAAGACACATTGCCATTAATCCCCTGAAGGTACTCCTCCTCGTTTCAAACTTGCTTATCCCATCATTCTTGCCATTTCCTAAAGCAGTTCTGGACGTGTCTTTTATGAGTGTCTTTCCCAGGTATAATTAAATTCATGCTGCCAACTGCCACACATCAGAAAGGCAGGCTCGTAAAAACAGTATGGCGCATCCTCAGTCAGCATTTTCATCAGATCTAGCACTGTGTGGCTTTGGCTCTTTCTCAAAATCAAAATGACCATGAAAGGTGAACGTTCTGAATCAGGTCGGGACATCGAGGCAGCCACAACAGCACAACCAACAACATGAAGGAGGACTTCCAGAGCTGCTTCAGAAAATGACGAGAACTGTGGGAGAAGTTTGTTCACTGGGAGGTGGAATATTCTGAGGGCGATTAATGGCAATGTGTCTTTTACTGTAATACATTTTTATTATTTTTTTTTTGGTGGTGCCAGGGATCGAACTCAGGCCCTTGTGCTTACAAGGCAAGCACTCTAATCACTGAGCTAAATCCCCAGCCCCTGTAATACATTTTTAAAAAGTTTAAACATTCACCATATTTTCCGATCACACCTTATATAGTAAGCCTGCTTTAAAACATTTTATCTAATTTAGAGAATGTGAAACTGATTTAGAGGCTATGAGAGACCATGGTTCATGGTGTGTGTGCACGTGTGCATGTGTGTGCATGTATTCAATGAAGGAAGAAAAAATGCTGGAATAAGATTGCAAGGTTACATCCTAAGCTGGTTAACAGTGTACAACACAATAAAATTCTTAGCTTTGTGATTAACTCTATCAAAAAGAAATCATTTCCATCTCTATCAGACAAAAATCATTTGCAACTTATTAATCTTCTATAACTAATATCTTAATTATAGAGCCTGGACCCAAACTGACAATAAATAATTGTTCACCTGAAGTTGCCACTCTTCAAAACATCAGATGACACCAGGAGGACGTGTGGACAGAGCTGTAGCGCAGGAGTCCATAAGTTTTTCTGTAAAGGGTCAGATAGTTAAATATGATAAGCTAGGAGAAATACCTGATCTCTGTTGCAATTTTTCAACCCAGTTGCACTGTAGTAAAAGGATAGCAGTCATAGATAATATGTAAGCAGATGGGTTTGGCTGTTCTCCAATAAAACTTTACAAAAACAGGCACTGGGTGGGACTAGCCCACAAACCATAGTTTGCTGACCATTGCTCTGGTTCAGTAGTTCTCAGACTTGAGTAAGCCTTAGAACCACCTGGAAGAAACTGGGTGTCATGGAGCTGACCTGTAATCCCCCAGCACATTGAAAAGCTGAGGCAGGAGGGTAGCAAGTTCGAACTCAGCCCGCACAATTTAGTGACTTAGTGAGAACTTGTCTTAAAATAAAAAACAAAAAAAGGGCTGAGGATGTAGCTCAATGTGAAGGCCCTGGGTTTCAATCCCCAGGACCACCAACAACCGGGGATGGGGGTTGTGCTAAGAATTGCCTGGAAGGCTTGTTAAAGTACAGGTTTCTGGGTTCCATTCTCAGAGCTGAACTCCATAGATCTCAAGTGGAATCTAAGAATCTTCATTTCTAACAGGTCCCTTGCTGTTACTGCTGGCCCAGGAGCCGCACTTTGAGACGCACAGCTCTGTATTATATTAAAAGGGTGCTCAGTCATCCTATCACCTTACTCCAGGTGTTGGGCCCTTTGTTTCAACAAAGGGAGGATGAAGAACTCACATTGGCACAGTTTGCAGTAAATAGTCACTATAAATACAGACCCCTAAGCATTGGAGGACATAAACCATATGGGGAATACTCACAGAACTAAATAGGTAGAGGCATAAAACTATTAAAGGGGTGGTCCTACAGAAAAAAAGAGAATCAGGCTGCAGCTTTGGTGGGAGTGGGAAAGAAAGTAAAGGGCAGCCAGGGAGATACAGGGCTGTTTGGAGAGCAGAGAGAAGACAGGAAGCCAGCGTCATGAAAGAGAAAATATGAAGATTAGTCAATATTCTGAACCCCACAAAGAAGACAAGGGAGACAGATGAGCAAAGAAATCTGATTCAGAGATCTTCTGGGGATGATCAATTATCAGTGCCTCTCTCAACAAAACGAGACGGAAGGATAACCAAGTATGGACTGTACACTATCATCAACCACATTTCACTTAGACCAGCAGAGGGCGACAAAGGCAAGGGAATGTTACCGCCTTTTGTTCTGAGGCTTCCAGGGAGTTAACTATTAGAGTGATGCTATTAGGAAAAAAGGACTGCAGGTACCTTAAGCCTCCTTGCTCCCATCGTCAGTGGAGTACTTCTGTCCAGGATGCTTTGGGTTATTGAGTGACCGGTGAGATAAAGGAAGGTGGATGCTTTTTGAGACGCGGGGGATGGAGAGGCCGGGGCTGGGTGTTGGGATTTGGATCAGGGAGCCAGGAGCACCTGTCATTTCTAGACATCCAGCAACACAAATCTCATACTAAATGCCATTTATAGGTTGAAAGAAATCAGTCTTGAGTTTTTTCCTTATCATCTATTAACTTTTTTTTTAATTTGAAGGAGTAATAAAGGTTCCAGAAGTTAAAAACATACACAAAGGTGCACCTACAGAAGTGTCGCTCAGCCTCTATCCTATCCATCCACTCCTCCTCTGTAGGTAATAAGTTTCATTAGTTTCTGGTTATTGAATTTCCTGGATTTTTTTAAGTGGACAGAGACAGATATTGGTGTGTGTGTATATGTGTGAGGATATATTCTAGAACTTTTTATTTTTGTTTACCATTTTATTGTAGAAGTTACACACATTCATTCATAAAAGCCAATTTCATGCTTATAAAAATTATGTAGTATCTCCTTGTGTGTTCATACCAGTTAATTCAGCCGGTCCCCTGTGTACAGGTGTTTAGGGTGTTCCCAACGTTTTGCAATTTCGAATATGTAACTCCGTGAATATTACTTTAGGCTTCTCAGAGAGGTATGTGTTTTTACGGTAAGTTTGTAGGCATGTGATTACTGAGTGGTGTACAGTTTTGTTAAATATGGCAAAATTCCCTTACTAAAGTTTGTACTCTCTTACACTCCCAGAAGCAGTGAGTCCCGCTATTTTTCGTCACCTCTCCAACTCAATGTGTTATTTTTTTCCTTCAGATAGGAAGAAATAATATTTCAGTGTAGTATTAATTTGCATTTCTTCTCCAAAGAAAGCCAAATATATCTCAACCAGTATCATTTATTTGTTCACATCTTCTGCCTATTTACCTATACCTGTATTCTTAGGGGGACTTTGGTTTTTCTCGCCCATTTCTATTTTTAAGCATTCTTCATATATTAAGACTATTAGTCCTTTATTTTTGACGCCACATATTTTCCTTTGACTTTGCTTATGGTGCTTTTTGCAATCATATTTTTTCTATTTTTTTAAATTAGTAGTAGTTAAATTTACTCACCCCCCCTTCTGATGCCAGGGATTAAACTCAGAGCCTTGCACATGCTCAGCAAGTACTTTCCCACTCAGCTGCATGCCCAGTATGTGGATTAAATTTCACTTAAACTTTTTCTTCTATTGCATGTGGATTGGGTTAAATTTAGAAAGCTTTTTCTCAGACATAAAAGAATTTACTCATGTTTTTTATACTTGTATGGTTTTATATTTTACATATAAAGTTTATATGTGTAATTTTATACATACAAATAACTAGCAATTGGTATAATACCATTGTCTGTAAGACTTTTTCTTTTCTAGAAACCAGAACACAGGGCAATAGGCTTTTCAGAAGTAGTCTTGTTACACTAAAATATTTAGAGTAGGTAGCTAAACATGCTTGTGAAAATAACGTCTTCATGGGACCAGTATTTGAGAAATTTATGTAAATTAAAATTCCTTCTCTGGTAGCTGTAAAAACATTTATTAGCACAATGAATTATAGTTTAGAAAGCACACAGTCAGGTGTGGTGCTGCATACCTGTGATCCTAGCACTTGGGAGGCGAAGGCAGGACGATTAGTTCAAGACTAGACCAGGCAACATAGAGATGCTGACTCAAAGAAAACAAAAACAGAAGGAAGGAAGAAAGGAAAAGGGGGGAGAAAGAGACAGAAAGAAACAAAGAAAGAGAAAGAGAGAGAGGAGGAGGAAGGAGGAAGAGAAGGAGGGGAAAAGGGAGGGAGGGAGAAGAAAGGGAAACAAAGAGAGAATGAACCCCCATATCCTTTACATGTGCACGGGTTGTCTTCAACACTATACAAATGGTAAAACTGGCTGCAGAACAATATGACTTAGCCCATGATGTGGCAAAAAAGAATTGTCACCAACTAACTCTAAAAAGATTGCAGTGATACAACAGGGTCAAGGCATTGCTGTGCCCCAAAAGTCTGTGTATTTCCCCTGTATGTGTGTGTATGTTTCCCATTTGTTAGTCACATAACTGTACAAAAGTCATATTTGATGGCGAATTATTGGAGGTTTGCACTCTGATATGGGGAACAATTAGAGATGCCTCTCTTTACCAGTTCTATACTATTCTGTGCTGGTGTACACGTGTAACAAAGCAAGACAACACTAGAAAGCAAGAAATAAAACTCATTATTTGCAGATGACATAATTATATCTAGAAAAACCCAAAATTACAGATGAACTATTACACTGGAACTCTCATATATTGCTGGTAGTCATGAGAATTACCTGTTCATTCATTCATTCATTTGCTTATTCATTCATTGAGGCAAGATCTTGCTATATTGCCCTGGCAGGCCTCAAACTCTTGTGTTCAAGTGATCCTCTGGCTCAGCTATAGATATAATATATAGCACAAAATTCACCCTTTCGAAGGGTACAAGTCAGTTTTTAGTACTTCAGTATATTCACAAGATTGCGAAACCACTGTCATTATAAAATTGCAGAATATTTTCATCGCCCCCCCAAAAGAAAACCCTCTTAGTAGTTCCTGCTCATTTACTCCTCTCCCTAGCAACCACTACGCAGCCTCAATGGGTGTATGTATTCTGGACGTCATAGAAATGAAATCGTACAAGGTGCATTTTTGTGACTGGCTTCCTTCACTTAACATATTTTCAAGGCTCATTCATATCGTGGCATATATCAATGTTTCATTCATTTTTAGGCTGAATAGTATTTATGGCTGAATAATATTCTATTGTATGAACATGCCACATTTCATTTATTCACTTGTCTGTTGATGGATGTCTGAGTTGCTTCCACTTTATGGCTATTATGAATCATGCTGCAATAAACATTTGTATCCAAGTTTCTGGGAGGACCTATATTCTCATTTCTGGTATACACCGTGAAGTGGAATTACTGGATCACTGATATTATGAGGAACCATCAAAATGTTTTCCAAAGAGCACCATTTTACATCCCCATCAGCAATGTACAAGGATTCTAATTCCTCCATATCCTTGCCAATTTTTTTAATTTAAGCCATCCTAGTGACTGTGAGGTGGTATCTCCTTGTGCGTTTGATTTGCACACCCCCAATAATAATGCTGTCAAGCTGAAATATTCTTTGGAGAAATTCTACTCAAACACTCTGGCAGACTGAGACAAGTTCAAGCCAGCCTGGGCAACTCAGCAACCTACGGAGAACCTGTCTCAAAATTGAAAATTTTTAACAAGTGGGGTGCGGAGCAGTGCTGGGAATGTAGCTCAATGCGAAGGCCCTGGGTTCAATCTCACTATTAAAAAACGTCTATTCAAATCCTTGGCCCATTATTAAGTTGGGTTGTTTTTTGAGACAGGGTCTTGATGCATTTGAGGCTGGTCTTTAACTATGAATCCATCCTGGCCTCAAACTCACAGCAATCCTCCTGCCTCAGCCTCTGTGTACCACCACACCCAGGCTTTGTCTTATTAATGAATTGTATGAGTTATTTATTTATTCTGTATATTAGGTCCTTATCAGAATATGACTTGCAAACATTTTCTCCCAGGAACAAAATTCTCATAACCATTTTGGGAAAACTGGCTCTGTCTTCTAAAACTCAATACATACATAGCCATATAGACCCAACAATTAGCTTCTACACATAGAGGTTCAGCATCCCTTATCCAAAATGCTTGGGACCAGAAGCATTTTGGATTTTAGATTTTTTTTTCAGATTGTGGAGTATTTGTATATATATAAAATACCTTGGGGATAGAACCCACGTTTAAACATGAAATTCATTTGTTTCATTTATACATTACACGCATAGCCTGAAGTTAACCTTACATAATATTTTTAATACAGGTAATTTTATCCATGGAACGAAATTTTGTGGTATGGAACTTTCCACTTGTGGCATCTTAAAATTTTTCATTTTGGATTTTCAGATTAAAAATGCTCAACCTGTTCACACAATGGAAAACATTTTCCACAGACACATTTGTATGTTCACAGTAACACTACTCATAATAGTACTTGAAAGACTGAAAACTACCAAAATACCTATGGAAGCCTGAGAACTAGACTCGCAAAGCTGTCCATGTCCTCATCACTAGAACCGGCAAACATTAACTGATTTAAAGGGAACATGCGGATGTGATTAAAGACACTGAAAGATGGAAAGAAGACTTCCTCCAGTACATAAGGAGTTTGGAAGTTATTACCCCATCCCAACAAGCAAAAAGCTGAATAAACTGAAAATTAACAACTCTTCTTAGGTCTGTCAGAAAAGGTAAAGGCCCCCAAATTGAAGAGACAAGGAAACACGGTGATCGTGATTTACCAGAGCAGAAACTCCTGAGCAGATGTGTGTGGGAACCAGTGCTATGACTGACGAGGTTCTGGGGCTCAGGTCTAAGAGGACCCCCACATTTCTTACTTCAGCTCTAGTGGGTTCTCATAGGCAAGACCAGACAGCCAGAAGGCGAAGTTAACATCGTGAAAGAAATTTGCCACAGCATTCTGCCCTCCTTAAAAAGTCCTGTCCATGGAGGAACCATTCAGGCAGCCCTTCGTGTTATCCCATCCCACCTATAAAGGTGAGGGCGACAGAGAAGTGCTGTGAAGTTCCTAGCCGGGGGGGCATGGGCTCACTGTAACTGAGCGCTAATCACAGGACTCCACCTTACTACACAACTCATCTGGCTATTAGCAAAAAACTGCAGGTACACTAAAGGACAAAAAAACAAAAAAACAAAAAAAAAAAAACCCAACCCAAAAACCAGTTTGAAGAGACAAAGCAAGCATCAGAATGATGGAATTCTCACAAGAATATGCTAAAGACTAGGGAAAAAAGTAAACAACACATAGGAACAGATGGCTAATACAAACAGACAAAAATTCTAAGAGTATCAAAAAGAAAAACCAAACTCAAAATGTGGTGGTCCACACCTGTGAATCCCAGCACTTGGGAGGCTGAGGAAGGAGGCCTGCACGCTGAAGACCAGCCTGGGTTAAACAGCAAAACTGTATCTCGGGGGGGGGAAAAAAAAAATGCTGGAGGTTAAAAAAAAAACAACAGAAACAATGTCTTTGATTAGAAGGTTGACTGTGGCAAGGAAAGAATCTCTAAACTGCAAGATGTTAACAACTTCCAAAACTAAGCCAGGCGAGGTGGTGCATGCTTATAACCCCAGCACTCTGGGAGGTTGAGGCAAGAGGACACAAAGTTTGAGCCCACTCTGGACAATTCAGCAATTTAGCAAGATCCTGTTAAAAGAACAAAAGATAAAAAAATTTAAAGGAACAAAATATCCAGAACTGATGTACAGCTACAAAAGGGTTAACTATGGGTAATAGGTGTGTCAGGAAAGGGAATTATTTGAAGCAACGAGTCAGAATTTCCCCAAATTAATGTTAGACACCAAACCACAGACCCAAGATGTTCAGCAAACACTAAACAAGGGGGTTGGGGATTTAGGTCAAGTGGTAGAGTGTTTGCCTAGCAAGCACAAGGCCCTGAGTTCAATCCCCAGCCACCCTCCACCAAAAAAGAAAACACTAACCAAGATAAATGCTCCCCAGAATTCACAGAGGCCTATCAACTCAAACTGCAGGAAAGAGAGAAAACAAAAAACCTTGAAAGCAGCTACAGCAAACCCCTAGAGATGGGTAAGAAATTATATCTGACTTCTTCAGAAACCATGCCAGCCATGAAGTATTTATGGTGATTACTGATGTGGGCCCAGTTAAATCACATGGGTCCTTGTAAGAGGGATGGGGGTGGGTCAGAGTAAAAAGAAATGTGATGTTACAGAGAGGTGAATATGCTGTGCTAGCCAGGGCCAACAGTACAGGCAGCCTCTGGAAGCTGGGAAGGATAGGTGCTCTGGAGCCTCTGAAAGAAATCAACCCTGTGGACACCTTAACTTCACCCAGTGAGACTGATTTTGGATTTCTGACCTCCATATTGGTAAGATAAATTTATATAACTCACTAAATTTGCGGTAACTTGTTAAAGAAATAAGAAATTAATACACACCTATTGATAGCATAATTGATAAATTATATTTATACAATAAATTATGCTGCAATGAAAGTAATTGTTACATGCAATAAAATGAACCACAGATGGAATAGTGAAAGATGTCTAGCACAAAAAAGTATGAAGTCCAAGGTCCCATTTATATAAAGCTTGCACTTATTTTCTAGATTTGGAAGACAGCTGTTACTTGTTAGTGGGAGTCCTGACTGAGGGTTACAATGGGTGGAGTATGCAACTCAGCAGTAGCAGGCCTGCCAAGCATGCTGAAGGCACTAGGTTCAAACCCCCGTGCTGAAAAATGAAACAAAAGAATGCATGAGGGGTCACACTAGAAGCTTCTGGGGGTTGGAGATGTTTTTATTTTGGTGCTGTTTATATGTGGTTACTTTGGGATTATTTCAAAATGTACTCTTTGCTGTGTATGTCAACAAAGTGTGCTTAAAAACTTTCAAAATGTCCAAATGGCAAAGGGAACAAGGGAGGGGGAATGGCAGAGGGACAAGAGAAGTAAGAAATGGAAGGAAAAAATGGAAACAAAGCTTTCGTAAATAGGAAGGGAGGAGGGGTGAGGGGAGGGGAATGGGAAAAAAAGAAGCAACAAGATATATTATGTACAGGTACAAATCCCCTATGATGAATGTTATCACTATGTACATCTAAAATGTACCATTAAAATAAAATTTAAAAAAAAACCTCTCAGTGTCACATATACAATAGTGAACACATACACTGTAGCAGGTAAATCAAAGTATCCATGATGCAGAGTCTACGATTTTCTTTTTTTCTCTACACTAGATCCACTTATTTCACATACCAGTTTAAAAAAAAAAAACAAAAACCTACACTACCAAACAGGGTTGGCTGAACCCTTTCTGGACTAGATTTTATCAATGACATTTTTTACCCCAAATATTTTGTTAAATAAAATGTTTTCACAAACTACTTTTTCCATGCGTTCGAGCACACTAAGTTTTCCCCACATAGAAATAAAATTATCTTCTTAGGACCTTTTGGCACTCATATTAAAAGGTATCAGGTACTACTGTAAAACTAAGCAGATTAAGAGTTTTAATGAAAAGATCATGCTAAATAAGAGGAATTGTATTGTCTTGAAATATTTTGTTGAAAAAAGCTCTGCAATCTGGCTTTTTTGGTGCTGAGGATCAAATTCAGGGCCTTACACCAGGCAAGCACTCTACCACCTGAGCTAAGTCCTCCACCCCTGAAATCTGTATTTTAAAGTAGTAACAAAGGTCTTTAAAAAGTTGTGATTACCAGGCATGATGGCACATGCCTGTAATCCTGGCACTTGGGAGGCTGAGGCAGGAGGATCACTGTGGGTTCAAGGCCATCTTGTACTGCATGAGACCCTGTCTCAAAAAAAAAAAAAAAAAGGGTGGAAGAAGAGGTGTTCTCACCTGTTAAGCGTAGCCATGTGTTAGCACATTTACCAAGTGTTATGGTTTGTGTCTAGATGTCCCCCCAAAGCCTCATGTGGTAAGAGATAGCTGGATCTAGAGTGTGTGATTACTAAATTGATCCACTGATCGGTTTGGCATGGTTCTGCTGGGATCAAGGATGTGAAACTAAAATTAAGGGTGGGAGTGCTACCCGCCATGGGGGCAGGTAGCCTAGATAAGATACAGGAAGAAGCTAACTAGCTGCTTGTTTGCATTGCTTATTTGCACACATTCCTTGGATTCTTCACTTTACTTTGCTGCCGGTCAGCTGCCGGTCCACCCTGCCTCTGCCATGCCGCCCTGCCTCGGACCCAGCGGACTATAGACTGAAACCTCTGCAGACTGTGAGCTAATAAACCTTTCTTCCCCTAACTTTGGGTGTCGAGTATTCTGTCCCAACAACGAGAGAAAAGTAACTAAAACACCAAGCATTTAAAATAGCTTCTTCCCATTAAAAATACAGCTCTTTATCATTATTTACTGGAAATGCTGGGATAAGATTCTGTAATCTGCCTGTCGAGTAAATGTATTGATCAAGGCAAACTCTCAAATTAAGGAAACTTATAGAGGTGAATCTCATGTACTTGTCTCCCAGAAAAATCAGAATCTTCAATAATCCTACTAAATGAAAGATTTCAAATGACTAACGAATCTTATTAGCAGACAAATGCAAATTTATTTTTTTTTGGTAAGAAAGTTTACTGGGGACTAGGAATGGGAAATAGCTCCTGACAGACAGGAGGGGTCCCCAATGGGTTTGCCCGACAAACGCAAATGCAACAAGTTATTTGAACCCAAATGCAGAGAATAAATATTTTATTAACTGATTACAGTTGAAAGTCACAAACAAAAAAGGAGTATATTAAGGCAGAGCCATATATATATATATATATGTGTATAGACAAATCCCAAGACTTTAACCTCTTTACATCTTTGTAACCTCTGCATTTTCCTTTACACATTTAGGCAGTGTGCTTTCTTTCCTTCTCAGTTTAAGAAATATCTTGGCCAATAATTCTAAATCACCTTCTGAAGATAATTTATAGGATCTCTGATTGAGACAATGACTAGTTAATCAAATACCATCCATCTTTTCTCAGCATCTCCCATGTGTGGTGTTACATCCAATAACTGATAATTTTTTTTCAGCAAAATAACACATAAAATTTAAAACTAATTTTAATAATCTTAACTAAAACAAGTTTGGACTTCCAAGTCAGTCAAATGCCCAAACTGCATATTTTCTGCCCTTCCCTAAACCCTCCTCTATAGTTTAAATAGGCTTTAATATATATCACATGGTTGTATTGCAGGTCTAAAAATTGAGATATTCAAAATCCAAAATTACTTCTTTATGCAAAATGGCACTGCAAATAGCAATTCTACATAATGTAGAATAATTTTTCTTCTGTATAGCTCCTTTTATAAAAATGGGCAGTCACCAAAACCAAAACCAAAAACGACATAAATTTAGTCCATCTGCAAAAAGCACTGCAGCTCCCTTAATTCCACTTCTGAAGGAAAAAGCAGAGGCAAGTTTACATTATCCCAGAACGTTGACTAAATGGCTTTATTTGGTATTTTCAAGAGGCTTCTCCCTCCGTCGGAGATGTAGGTGTCGTAGAAGAAACTGAAACTGGTTTTCGTGTAATTCTGTCTAGTTCTGCATGAACATCTGATAGAACAGGCTTCTGGCCTACATTGAAGGAGAAGAAACAAGATTAAGATGTAGTCAAAACATGCTTTTCACCAATGTCTCTCCATTTAAAAAGTACCAAGGCCAGGCATGGTGGTGCATGGCTGTAATCCCAGCACTTGGGAGGCAGAGGCTGGAGTATCCCTGTGAGTTCAAGGCCAGCCTGGTCTACATAGTGAGACCCTCCCTCAAAAACAAAACACACAAACAAACAAAAAATTACCAAAACTCAGGAAGATTGCAAGTTTGAGGCCAGTGTGGGTGATCTAGCAGAACCCTGTCCACAAGTAAAATACTAATTAAAAAAAAAAGGGCCAGGATGTAGCTTGATGAGCAGCTCTGGGCTCAATCCCCACTACTGCCAAAATAAAAAAAGAAACAAAACAAACAAATAATTAATAGCATTTTCATTAGCTTTATCTATTGTACCAAGTTATATAAATATTCTTAATTTAAAAATTAATTCCATTATATTAAAGCGAAGGTCTGTTAGCAAATGGAAGTAAAACTGGTACCTACCAATCACAAAAAGGTTTTTCTGTTTGTTTTTAAAGCATGAGGACAATAAGAATTATAAAACAGAAAATAACAAATTTGGAATCTGGAAAGATGAATGAGTGGCAACAGTAAATGAATAGTGGTCTCTCAAATGCTGGAGAGCCTATAAGAAACTGGAATCTTCCTGGGAATGTGAAATGTTGCAGAATTTTGAAAAACTTTTTGGTAGTTCTTAAAAAACTTAAACGGGCTGGGGATTTAGCCCAGTGGTTAGAGTGCTTGCCTCGCAAGCACAAGGCCCTGAGTTCAATCACCAGCACCAAAAAACAAACAAACAAACAAACTTAAACGTAGTTACCATACAACCTAACAACTCTAATTGAAGTGTTTTAGTACCTAAGAGAACTAAAAACTTAATGTCCGTGTGAAACTGAATCTTCACGGTCACATTATTCTTTTATTTAATCTTATTTTAGTGGTACATTTTAGATATACATAATGATAACATTCATCATAGGGAATTTGTACCTGGTACATGGTATATCTTGCTGCCTTGTTTTTTCCCATTCCCCTCCCCTTCCTTCAACCCCTCCTCAGTCCTTATTTACAAAAGTTTTGTTTCCATTTTTTTCTTTCTAGTCTTTTTTTTTGGTCACATTATTCATAATGGCCAAAAAATGGAAATAACCCAAATGCTCACCGACTAATAAATAGGCAAATAAAATGTGCCTACATTTTATTCCATTATCTATATAATGGAATATTACAGAACAGTAAGGTGAAATGAAGTACTGATATATGGTACAACACAATGAACCAAAAAATACTATGTTAAACGAGACATATATTATAAGGAACTGTTGACATGAAATGTCCAGACAAGCAAATCCATAGACAGAAGCAAATAGGTAGTTTCCTAGGACTGGCGGGCTAGGACGGAGGAAAGGTTTGAGGTTTCTTTTAGAGAAAATGAAAATGTTCTAAAGTTACATCACGGTCATGTTTTCTACAACACTATGAAGATGTTCAAACCACAAAAATGTATACTTTGAACTTCACGGCATGTAATTCGACAAAGCTGTTTTCAATGAAAAGTGCTCTTCTCTAGGTGACTTTACCTGATTTTTTGGCGGACGGTGGTAAACCACTGCTTCCACCTCCAGCCCCAACTCCAGGGCTACCACCACCAACCCCAGGACCTCCAGGAGAGCCAGTCTTTTTACTCAATAAACTGTTGAAGAAATTTGCCAGGACACCTTCACTTGTAGCTCCAGCTATAAAAACAAAAAATTTTTACTCAAAACATTACATTTTTCCATAAATATTACAGTAATCACACACAGAAAACAAATTATAGACTTAAAATTCAAGAGCTACATCCCAAATTCGAGTGTAATCTTTGAAGCTGAAATCTTAGACTTTCTAATCCACTCACACAGAAGATAAATGAGTAAACTTTGAGTGTAAGAACACTTAAAAATTAGAATGTTATTTTTAAAAGACCAAAAATATTTTAAACAAACAGATGTTATATGCTAATACAGCTCTTCCCTTTGAAACAGATTCTTTTTAAACTACAACTGTTGAGAAATATTTGCCTCACATATGACAAAAAGTTACCTAATCCTGTATGAAAACCAGCACATGTTCGGAGAGAGAAATGAGCAGAGGATAGCAAAAATGATTACACACAGGAAATACCAAGAGGTGAAGGGCGGGGGATTTAGCTCAGTGGTTAGAGTGCTTGCCTAGCAAGCACATAGGCCTGAGTTCAATCCCGTACCAAAACAAAAAAGCAAAACAAAACAGAAAATACCAATAGGTGGGAAATAGGACAAGGCTCTTAAATTTAAAAAATGCTAATTAGGTTGTAGTAAAACTGCAATCACTCAATGTTGATCACATGTAAAACTGAATAATCCATTTGAAAGAAATCAAAAGGCGTAAAAGTATACAAACTCTTTGACCTGCTAATCCCACTTATGGCAATTATTCCTACAGATACTTTATGCATATACTTTAACTACAAATTACCTATTAAAGCATAAAAATGAATTTCTCCAATGATTTACCAAAGGAGAATGATTAAATATAACAAAATCTTCACCGTGGACATAGTGTTGCATTGATACACTGTAGCTGAGCGCAGTGGTGCACACCTGTACAGTAATCCCAGCTACTCCGGAGGCTGAGGCAGAACAATTGCAAATTTAAGGCCAGCCTGGGCAATTTAGCAAGAACTGTCTCAAAATAAAAAACAAAAAAGCCTAGGAATGTTGCTCAGTAGAGCACCCCTGGGGTCAGTCTCCAGTCTCTCTCTCTCTCTCTCACACACACACACGCGCACACACACACACACACACATACACAAATAAAATAACACTAAAATGGTTTCCAACAGGTGTGTGCAATCCACAGCCCTGGCAGCTAGTAATGTGGTCCCACAAGATCATAAACTTTTAACATTACTATATGATTTTTTAATGCTATCTTTCATGACTCAATTGAATGGTGCTCCAAGGCAGACAACTGTGTCAGGGAGGGTACAACATGTGCTACTCCAGCTCCTGCATCCCTCAGTCAATCAAATCAAAACCTGTGTGTATCATACATGACATGTGCTTGTTGAACTTCAATAAAATCAATGATGCCAATAACAGTACTTCGACCTACCTACACACAAGTGTGTGCCTGTGAAGAAAGGCATTTATTGTTACTAAGAAAACATGTAAATATTTTTAATTATTAAACTTGGGTTTTTAATGTTATAATAAAAATATTTTAAAAATAAGGTCTGTTACTTATATATATTAGTTACACATTTTATACGCATGCAGTCCAAGACAATTTCACTCAATGAGTCCCAGGAAAGCCAAAAGGTTGGGTACATATGGTGACTAACTATGAGATTATATGCTACAGATGAAGCTTAGAAGTTTGTGCTCAAGAATGAAAATCACTATCTTAAGGAGGATTCTAAGTAGATTTTTTTCCATTGTAAAATGCATTGTTTTCTTGAAAAGAGAGCTATACCTTTCATGTTTGGATCAATTTTCTTTGACCCAGCAGGGATGGGTGACACACTGGCAACATTGGATGACACAGATCTGTTTGGTGTCCGAGGGGAGCCTCCAGGGACACGTGGTGAAGCATCCTAGGTAAAAATAGGAAAACCACAAACACTGAAACCTAAAACTTTCAATTTCACAATATGAAATTACTCTGTAACCATCACCCATCTATTGTACTAATGTTTACACTGCAACCCACTGACAAAAATGTTAGCAACCTCATTACTAGAGAGTACCAGAGGCCTACCACATTTTAGAGTACTAATTCTCTCTTCAGTGGAAAAAGAAGAATGTATTAAGTAATGAGATATGGTTGTGAGCGTAGTAATATCTGGGTTTCAATGTGGACTTGTGTCCTATCTACAGTGTGATCTCAGGTAAGACACAATGCCCTCTAAAGCTCCCATTCCCCTCCCTGCAAAATGCACCTAGTAATAGTACCATATTCTTAAGGCTGTTGTAAGGATTTGTAAACAAATACATACAGATAGTTCAGTACAATTACTGACACGTAACACTGCAAAAAAATCTGAATGTAGCAGTACATGCCTATAATCCCAATTACTCAGGAGGCTGAAACAGGAGGATTCCAAGTTCAAGCCCAGCCCTGGTTAACTCAGTTAAACCTGTCTCAAAATACAAAGGGCTGATGGTATAACTCAGTGGTGGAGCACTTGCTTAGCCTGCATGAGGCCCTGGGTTTAATTTCCAATATTGCAAAAAGAGAAGAAAAAAATTTGCAAAATGCATCTTTACATGATTTAAATCTGAAAAGGGATATAGTTTCTTTTAAAATTTCACAACTTCAAAAGAGTTCTGAGCTCAAGTTTATACTGAGGCACACCTATGTGAGATATGTAGATGATTAAGCAAAGAGAATTAAAACTATATACACTGCATATTAATAATTTTGTCAAAATCTGTAATACTGACCACAGGCCTTCCAGCTGTGGTTGGTGGCTGCTTTGCTAAAAGAGACTGGGGAAAAAAAAGAAGAAAAAAGGAATCTTAGGTTAGACATTCATAGCATATATTGTTGTGATTTTAAAGAAAACATATGTAAGAAGTTTACCCCTTAACCATACTGATTCTGCTTCTGACATAATTCCATACCTGTAACTTCATAAGAAAGACTTGGTCATCTTCTGCCATAATTTCCTTCTCATGCACAAACTGAAATAAGCAATGCATAAATGAGCAAGCTTAATATATTTTGACAGTACCATTAAATAATTTACTCTGGATTAAACTAAGTAAAACACAGTTCAGGAGTAGGAACATTACCTACACTAACTTTATAGTTCCATGCATGTGGTGTCCCACCCAAGCCAAGCCCTCATAGCAAAGAGTCCAGTAACTGTCTGCAAGTATGTACACGTTCCATGTCCACGTAGTACAATACAGTAGTCACCAGCCTCCAATCGCTACTGAGCACCTGAAATGTAGCTAATGTGACTGAGAAGTAAATTTTTAATTTTATTTAATTTCAGTTTACATTTAAAAGCTACACATGACTACCACCTACTGCGTTTAACAGCTCAACCCTGCAACCGCAGGTATTATTAATCAGAGTTACACAACTTGCTAAAAAACTGGGAGTTTTAAAAGGGTCAGTATTGCCTAGCAAGCTCAAGGCCCTGAGTTCGATCCCCAGCACCAAAAAAAAAAAAAGGTCAGTAATATCTCAGCTGAGTGAAATTTAACTTATCAAAAAAAAAAAAAAGAAATGCAAATGCAGCTTGTCTCTAGTTTTCCTTAAATAGGAATATAGCAACTCTTTCATCAGCTGAATTAATTAGCAAAAAGAATTGCAAATGTCTCATGCTTCTACTCCTGCTGTACAACACATGCTTTTCTTCCCAGGAACTAGTGATCCCTTTAAAAGGTTAAGTCAGATTCCATCACTTCTCTGTGTAAACTCCAGTCGCTGTCCATGTCGCTCAGAACAAAATCCAAAATGCTTACTTAAAGTCTCACAAGAGCTTCACCTCTTTCTTGCTATCACTTCTCACCTCTTTCCTGCATCTGTCTTTCTCACACATTTCTTCCTTGCGAACTATGTACTTTCAGATCTCTGTGCTTTCAGTATTCTCCCGTTATCAGAGACCTTCCTAACAACTGCTAACACAGCATTCCTCTGGGCCCAGTCCCTGCACTCACTCTTCCCGCAGCCTGCTTTATTTCCAAAGCCTTTATCACCATCTAATGGATGGCCTAGTTATTAGCTCATTATTTGCATCATCCTTCCTACTTAGCACCTGGCACCTAAACAGTCAGTGCCTGAGATGGTGCTCAATAAATACTTGTGGAAAGAATAAAAGAGACAATTTATTTTATTTTTTTGGAGGGTGCTGGGAATCAAACGCAGGACTTTGTGCTTGCAATGCAAGTACTCTACCACTGAGCTAAACCCTCAACTCCTGAGAAAGAGCTAATTTAAAGCACAATTCTGTTGGTAAAATAGTAAGAAATAGCAGGGCATGGTGGCATATGCCCGTAATTTCAGCACCCTGGTAGACTGAGGTAGGAGTATCTCACATCCAAGCCCAGCCTGGGCAACTTGATGAGATACTGTCTCAAAACTAAAACTAAAAAAGGGCTGGGGATAGACAAGCATGGTGGTACATGTCTAAATTCCAGCATTTAAGAGACTGAGGCAGTAGGACTACAAGTTTGAGGCTGGCCTGGGCTACACAGTTGAAGGCCCACTGACTGCATAGAAAGACTATTTCATAAAATGAAGGAGCTGCTTTTTTTTTTTGGATGTGTGATTTTTAACATATATACCCATCAAGTCAATATGCTGTTAAGGTTTAAAATCTAATCCCAAGTCTCATGTGTGTGGGAGGTGACTGGATCATGGGGTGCTACACTCAGCAGTGAATTCATCCACTGATGAGTTCAGTAGTTCATGTGATGCTAGACGGTAGGGCCTGGCTGGAAGAGGGAGATCACTGGGCATGTGACCTGGAAGGGTACACTCTTCTCCCTGGCTCCTCCCTTCACTGTGCTTCCTGGCTGCCATGGACCGAGCCATCTTCCTTTGCCATGCCCTTCTACCTTGGAGCCGACTGACCACGGACTGAACCCATTGAAACTTGAGCCAAAATATACCTCTCCTCCTTAAATTGTGGGTGCAGTCATAGGAAAGATATAAATGGAATTAACAATTTTCATTTGAGCTCTCTTTTCTTTTAAGAGGCCACAAACAGAAGAAAGATGCTCTACATTATAAATGCTTAGATCTTTAAGAATCTTAATGTATGTTGAATCAAAATTATTTTTCCTAAAACATGTATCTAAGTTAGTGTGAAATATTATATATAAACTTACATTTCTATACAATTTTCCAGAAACATCTTTTTAATTATAGAAGATCATGTACTGCTTAACAAGAAATCAAGATATATATGTAAAAAGAGTGCCTTCTAGAATCTGATTTAATAGTCACAGAATTAACATGTCAGTCAAGATTAAAACTGAATTTGGAAAACTGGAAGCTCATGGACAACTGTGGGCTAACATGGGTAATAACTAAAAAAGATTCAAGATCTACTTCAATACATAGAACTAAGAAAGTTATTCTAATAATGTTTTCTTGTCTTTTGCCTGAAATGTAGACTGGGAAAGGTCACAGATTATACCTATTCAAATAGCTCAAAATTCATATATTCACTCACACCAAGTTGTGACTTCCAAAGTACCATATTAGAATATGAATTCAGCACTGTCTGCTAATACAATTACACCAGAAGTTAAATCAATGACCACTTGACTGATATTTGAAAAAAAAAAAAAATCCTTACATGACTAGTACTTAAAAACACTCAAATTATACTTAAAAATACCTCTGATAGGAAAGGACATCCTTGCCTTTCTACCTCAATTTTAAAATTAGGGATCAGTTCTTCAGTTTAAAAGCCCAAATACTGGCTAGGGATTTAGTTCAGTGGTTAGAGTGCTTGCCTCGCAAGTACAATGCCAAGTTTGGTCCCTAGCACCAAAAAAAAAAAAAAGCCCAAATACTGAAACAATTTATTAAAATTGTTACCTTTCGGACAGGTGGTTTAGTTATGATGTCTTCAAAATTATCTTCTGCTTTCAATGTTTGAAAATTTTCATGTAATATTCCTATTTTCTTATCATTATCCCACCCTGCTGGACTGGAAAGAAATGAATATATATAAACTCTCAAGCATTTACAAAACAATTTTTTCATTCAATCCACGATCATGTAAAGGGAATTATTTTTATGAAATCAATTTGAACAATTATGGAAAACTAATTAGTTTTTATTATAACATCCAATTTCTGTTTTACTAATTTCTATTTCAAATGATTACCAATATTCCTTATCTCGAAATGTTACGAAAGTTTCTTCTAAGGGGAGGACAGTAATTATTACTTCCCAATTTTACTTATGTAGCTTTTTCAAAGTATGTCTAGATTATGTATGTGGTCATTATATATCACAATCAAATAATAAACAGATATACTAATATGAGCATCCAATGGGCAATTTAGCTAAAATAGCAAAGGCCTTTCAAAAAGGTAGTAAAACTGAAAGGCAATGAGAAAACAGATCAAGGCAGGTGATAAACCATTAAGAAACAGATTCTTACCACTCATCATGGTTTATTGGTCCCATCTCAGAACTAAAAATGGTGATTTATCATCAAGTAGTAGCAATAGTACATGATAAAATATATTTAAAAGGGTACTTGCAGGATGGAGGTATGGCTCAGTGGTACAACACTTGCCTAGCACATGAGAGACCATGGCTTCAATCCCCAGCACCACCAAGGGAAAAAAAAAAAAAAAGAGTATACTTACATAAATACTGCATCCTTTTCCACAACAATAGCAGGAATCTTATAGGGAAATCCATATAGTTTCTGAACGATGTATTTATATACTAAGTCTATATTTTTGTTTTCTTTTACTGAAGTGTAAATAAGTGCTGCACCATCTGAATAACAATGTTAAAGAAAACTTTGGATAAATCCCATTAACGAGTACCATAAAACTCTGTTCTCAGCTTAACCTTTACATCTATATGCACATTACTGTAAAAAATAACTTCCAAAGGTGTATCGAGAATTTGTAAAGTATAAAACACATATGGATTAAAATCAAATAAAATAACGTTTACATAATTTAGGAGGGTAGAAGTTGCATTAAGCCAAGAAATAAAGGTAAATTTAGTAATACTGACAATACTACTGTATTTAAAACACATGAATAATTTGGTTTTAATTTTTACCTTCTTAAACTTCATCAACAACTCTTTACCATCAACTCTTCTTTTTCAACAAAAATGGTTTGCATGAATATCTCTCATATTTTTACTAATTCCAGGAATTAAGACTTCAAGCATAAGGCTCACTGAAGAGGGCTCAAGAGACCCAATACTGAGAAAAGACAAGCCCATACTGACACCAGGAAGCTTTTAGGAATGACCAAGGGCAAAAGTAGATTTTATAACTAAAACTTGAAATACCATCCCCTCACATGAAAATTAGTTAAAGCAGATCCTACTTTTGACCTTTTATCTAAAAAACACAGTGGATTTAAAGACCAAGAGGCCTGTGGAAAAGGGCAATGTGACCAATATGGATAATGTATTTGGAGTAGCTTAGGAAAATCCTATGACCAGCCCTAAGGACCACCATCTAGCACTAGCCGTGCATGTTCCTAAGAAAGAGATAGTGACTTGAACCAACATGAACTGTTGGGAGTGGTCTAACTTCTCAACTGCCACAGTGATACAAGGACAAAGCCTGCTTTTCAACCTAAAAGCAGTACTGCTAAATGTAATTTAACTGGGTAGAAACAAACATTGTAATCCTAAACAAAAGCTTAATTGTGTGAACACTACATAAATCATCTTCCTTGCAATAAGCATCAATTCATAATTTGGAAGATTTTTTTATAACTGAGAAACACTGCCATTAAAATTCTTTTAACTTTTAAATAAGCATGATTCTGAATTGTCACTTTCACTGACAAACACATATCTCACTAACTTGAAGTGACTTCTCATATTTTGCATTCTTTTAAAAGTTAACTAGCTCTCTAAGTGTGCCTCATTATTTTAGTGGACAGCTTTCTTCTTTTGTCAGGGGTGATGCTGGGGATCAAACTCAAGGTCTTGCACTTGCTACGCAAGTGCTCTACCTCTTGAGCTAAATCCCCAACCCCAACAGTTTTCTTCTTGATACATTTCTACATTTATGTTTTCAAGTTTAGTATTAAAGAAATGTTTAAAGAGACTGTTCTCAAATTTCCTATTTTTCGAAGATAGCAAAAAAGGCTTTAGACATCTACTTCAATTACTCACACTTTTTATTTTCTTTTAAAAGCAAAAGCCCTTTAATTCAACACAACTCAACCATTAGGTAACACAAGAGAAAAGTCCATGAACCAATGTGTTATGGTTTGTCCCTAAATGTTCCCCCAAAGCCTCATGAGGACATAGATGGGCCTTTTCAGAGGTGCTGAATCTGGAATGTGTGATGCTGGTATTAAGGGTGTGTGATTACTAAATCAACCCACGGATTGGTTTGGAATTGCCCTAATCCTGGCAGCCTGGATAAAATATAAGGGACAGGAAGAGGCTTGTCTATCCTCTTCTTGCTTACCTTACTCATTTCTGCCTGCCACGCCACCGGGCCTTGGAGCAAGCCAACTATAAACTGAAACCTCTATGAACTGGTGTCGGGTATTTTGTCTCAGCAACGAGAGAAAAGTAACTAAGACACAATGGAAAAAGCAAAGTACCAGGGTCAAGTGATCTCATTCAGCAAGGCTTTCTGTAAATAGTCCTTAAATTGAATACCTATTAATAAAATGATTTGTAAACTGCGGACACTAGGAACATATGTATTGCTAACCATCCTCATTTCCTCTTTCTTTTAGTTGCAAATATTATTCACTGGCTCACCTAATCTTTGCAATCTAGATTAAGAAGACTCCCTTTGACAGGTTTTCCAACCTCGTGATTATAAAAATAATCCAGAAAGTTTTTAAAAGTAGATTTGGCATTCCATTCTCACCTTCCAGTAGTTCTTAGATAAATACAGCCAAATTTTGAAACCACTAAGTGAGGGTACATGTGGAGGTGACAACATACTAAAACTAAGAATGAAAATATGCAAACCTAAAGATTCATCTTGTTCTACCACCCACTCCTAATAAATGAATAGTTTTTAATCAGATATATCCACAATGCCTTTGCATTCAACTTTTCCACATTCGACTGATAAGTATTTTTCTTAATGGTTTTGAATACAGCAAATCAAAGTTATATATTTCAATGCTTGCTTTTATACCTCCAAAAATCCAGATATAAATGACCTCAGAATGAAAATGAAATTTCCAACTAGAGATAGGAGGAATAACATTCATAGAATTTCTAAAATCCATTAATTTAATTCCTTTACTTAAAAAACAAAGCAGGAAGGGTACACATCAATAAATGTACTGAAAGGATACACTGTAAACAAAACTTCCGAATATGTGACTGGATAAAATCAAAATGTTCATCTCTGTAGTCATGTTCTTTCTCCAATACACTAATGGCATCACACTGTTGAGTTAAAATAATTTAAAAATAATATTACATTAATAAACAAAATTAAACATAATAACAAACAGTTTGGATTGGAGAACATCAGAAAACTACCACTCTGCTATGATGATGCAACAGTAGGATCTATATATCAACTTAGATTTTTCAGCTGGAGTCTTAAGACTAAAGTTTCAATGAATAACTTTCTTTAAAAAGTACTGACTTCTATTACATTGAATCTAGTCTAGAATACCAATGAGAAAATTTTAGGACATGAAGGAAGAACTGCAAGTCAAGTTTGTATTGTGGTCACACTTAATTAACTCATCAACTTATGTCCTATAATAAATTTTTAAAAATCTAAATCTTTTCCAGTTCTTTAAAGCACATTAGTGTATACAGGAAATTTTTACCTCTCTTCTTTTCTTCTTTGCTCCTTTATTTATCTGATAATTCTCCACTAACCTGCACTTTTTATGGTGCCTTTATTAACTCTTACTACAATCTCACCAATAACAAAATACTACCACTTATACAATTAATGAAACAATTCTGAATTCTGCTTACTACAGAAAAATGTTAAGGAAAATACAAAGAAGGCATGTTCAAATATCAGGGAATCCAAAGAATTTCTGCCAAACCTTTCTGAATTGAAGGTATGAAATATAAAAAATAAACATTTTAATAATGTTATTACACCTAATATTAGTTTGGGATCAAATTTCACACATAACCTTTTTATTAGACATATATACATTATAGAATAGTCTCCTTGTATAATTACAGTGAGTATTCGTTTGCCTATTTTAAAGAATACTGACTAGTATTTTAAATTATATAGACACTCTAATTATTATATTTTTAATAAAGCAGAGCTGTTCAGTAAAGAGATTTTAACTGAAATCAGGGGCTGAGGATATAATTCAGTGGTAGAATACTTGCCTAGGATGTGGGAGGCCCTAGGTTCAAACTCCAGCACTGCCCAAAAAAAGGTTAACTGAAATCAGAGGATCTGGACCAAAGACAAGAAAGTTAACCTTTGTGAATCTTTATTTCCAGTTCTTAAACTGATAGAGTTGAATCCCCACACTTCCTTCCCTTAGGAGACACACATTTTCTTGTCCCTCTACACATTTTAAAAGCTCATAAATTGAAGTGCATCTGATGATGTCTTTAGATTTTATGAAATACAGCAGACATATCTTCTGGCTTAAAATATTTATGAATCTGTAACTCATTTGCTACTGATTTATGACTCTTTAAATTTGACAGTTTTCCTGTGGAAAACAAGACAGAGCTTTTTCTGAGATGAGCTGTGGTATAAAGAGAGAAGTATCTGCCAACAAACAGCTCTTTGCCAAACAAAACAAAAACAAATCATACACAAGGATTCCAGTGTGACCTTTAAAAAACACTGTTTTATACAAATGGTGTTAACAGGGGTTGGGGATTTAGTTCAAGTGGTAGAACATCTGCCTAGCAAGGGCAAGGCCCTGAGTTCCATCCTCAGCACTCCCCCACCAAAAAATGGTGTTAACAATGAACTACACCACAATCACCATTTGAAAAGCAGATAGTAGACTTTAATTATTTTAAATGCTATCACCTCATTCTTTCATTATTCATAAAATCATTTTTATCTCAATGATGAATAATTATAGGTCTCAAATGAGTTTATGTTCTGACACTTTACTCTATGACTTATAAACAGTAAATATATACTACTTAGAGGGCTGGGGATGTAGCTCAGTGGTACAGTGAAAGCACGTGTGAGGGCGAGGGTCAATCCCCAATACTACCAAAAAAAAAAAAAGGAAAAAGGCAAACTACTTAGGACAAAGAGAGGAAATGAGTTTGATCTACGAATTACTTTTTTTAGTAGGTATCATTAGATTACCATTTATTTATTTTTTTAAGAATTACTTTTAAAGGAAATTTTATTTAAAATGTATGCAAAAAAAAAAGTATGCAGCTGAAGACTGAAGTTAGTTTTCAGAGTGAGCCTTTCAGCATTTTTAAGTAAGTAAATAAGAAACTCATGATAATTTCATACCAACTTTACATAATAGATGCTGTAAGTTATTTAAAAATTCATTTTAAGTACATACTATTTTCTGATATTGAGGATTAATGTATTAAAATGTAACAGTGAAAAAATTTTATTCTATAAAACTTAATCATTTCACGTATAACTATTTCTACTAAGCTGACTGTACGATGAAGAGTAACTGAAATTAGGAAAATGAAATTCAATCACAAATAGAATACTTGAAATAAAATTTTCCTTTCAAGAAACTATAATTAAGATCATCAAAGCTGGCAGCCACAAAATGGAAAGGTAGATGAGGTTGAAAAGATTCATCCTCTTTCAGAGTAGTCTTCTGCACAAGTAGAAAGCCAGACTTGAGCAAACAACCTTTCGTCACAGACAAAAGACATACTGGCACAATAGTAGGTCTGCAGTTTAAGTATTCAGACATACGCAACCCAATGTAGAATGACTAAGCTCTGACAAAACTTAAGACTCATGGTGGGATGGAGGGATTAGCAGTAACACAGCATGGTGGGTTAAGTAGTACCCAGAAGTAGCATAATTACTTTAGACCTTCCTTCTCTGCATACTATCATCTAGGGCACCACAATTTTCTGGCAATGTGGGGATCAGGAATGAAAGACATACTTCTTCCTCTGCCTACTTTTTGCTATGCTCCTGAGACCTAGTCTCTAGAATTCATCTTCTACAAATACAAGCATCTTATGTAACCCCAGGGCATATCTCTACAGGTAAAAGAAATGACTATAAAGGCAAAAAAAAAAAAATCAAAAAAGCATGTGAACACCATCCAATATTTTATACTTTCTATTTGATTTTTTTTTTTTTTTTTTTTTGGTGCTGGGGATCGAACTCAGGGCCTTGTGCTTACAAAGCAAGCACTCTAACCGCTGAGCTAAATCCCCAGCCCCTCTATTTGATTTTTAAAAATTATCTAAGAAAACTAATGTAACTCCAAAACAAAACAAAAAAACCTGGAAAACAAAACAGCTGTTCAGCCTTGGTGAATACTAGTAACAAAATCTGTAGAAAGCAAACTAACCTTTGTGCAAACTACTAGTACCGGAATGCCCAGGTTATGTGTAAGTGTATCTGCACCCAGAGGTAAAACTACACTGTCATCTTTGTCTTCCTGTGATGTGGTACCTCTTCTTTGAGGAGAAGCTGGGAATTCTTCTCCCGGCTCCACATATTCTTGGAAGTCTCTAATCACTGAAAATCAAAGTAAACACAGTTTAGTAACTGGTTTATTTTAGCAGGTAAGCTGTTTGTGTCATAACCTACATACATATTTCACTGGCGTTCATATGTAGTCTTATATAACAGAAGACACAAAAAAGACTGAGAAATCTATTTCAAAGAATATACAAACACTGGACCCACATTTTTTGTGGGGGTAATGCTGGGGATCAAACTGGGGTGGGGGGTATGCTGGGGATCAAACTCAGGGCCTCACACCTGCTAGGCAAGCGCTCTACAACTGAGCTAAATCCCCAACCCTCATATTCATTTTTTAACCTTCAAACATTAATGGTCTATTACCAATGCTGATAAACATTTAGCAGCCATCTGCAAGACTGTCAAAACAATCACTTTTAAAAAGTAAACGTAAATGTATCAAGAGCCTTAGTAACATGTATTTTGACTCAATAATTACCTTTCTAGGAACTTTCAAGGACACAATCAATGATGAACACACACAAGAATTTCCACTGTAAGACTGTTTCCACGTTTAAAAGCAAAACAACAAATCATCAAACAAATTATCCACTGCATGAAATTAAAGTATGAGGAAGCATACCATAGAGCCATAAAATACCCAACTTTTCAAAGATTATTTAATGCTGTAAGAAAATTATAACATTAAGAAAGAGAGATAGGGCTGGGGATCTAGGTCAGTTTTAGAGTGCTTGCCAAGAATGCACAAGGACCTATGTTTAATCTGCAGTACGAAAAAAAAGAATCTGTATTTCTGACAAGTTCCCAGCTGTACTGATACTAATACTGCTGGTCCAGGGACCACAGTTTGAAAACCACTGTTCTAGTATATAAACCTAGATTTAGAGAGAAAGGAAAAACAAAACAAAACAAAACAACACTCTACAAGGAAAGAAAAGTACAGATCAAAAGCATTTAGACATCTTTTTCAACGAATTAGGATATACATTACCCCAAGTTTTTATTGTTTCCTGTAGCCTGTCACTTTGCCCTAAAAGTTTCCAGATAATAGTAGCAAGGCATTTCATTCAAGTATTTTCTTAGGCAAAGTACAATGCTGGCAAAAGAACTCAGTGAACTTTTAAAATGTCACTGGTTTACAACCTATCAAAAATAATCCTATCATTTTCATAATTTTCATAAAAACCTCCAATTCACATAAGCATATGAAAATATATTATGTACTCTGTAAATAATAAAAGCTGCTTAATATCTTTTTATTTATGCTGTTAACCATCTCTTCAGGCATATCTCATTTTGACAAAGTTGGTAAGATTACTAATTCGGAAATAAAGCGGCTGCAAATGAGCAGCTGAAGATCCAAATTTTAAGAAAGAAAAAGACAAAAAAAAAAGAAAAAAGACTCAAATTTTTTTCACTCTGAAAAACTACTTTTCAAAATGAATATACACAACCTTTTGGCAAGAAAAGTACCTATAGCACAGAGTTTACCATTATGTGTATGTTTCCAATTTAAAACTATATTAAAACTAGCATATTACTCAAACTGAATTTCAAAAACAGTAGTCACATGTTTCCTTCATTAAACCTTATTCAGAGAAAACAATTCTTAATCATTCTTATAATGAGCTATAACATTAGGTGTTTGAAAGCTATATTAATATTTTTAGGCTACTCACACTTTTGTTCCATTTCTTTCATTTCTTCAGGAGGAATTTTCAATTTATCAACATGTTCCCTAACAACACTTGCCCATTTCTGTAAAGAATCCAAAGCAGTCCAAGGCTTTGACAAATCAACAACCAGCGTAACTAGAGTGTCCTTCAGAGAAATGGCATCCAAGGAAAATTTAAGGAGCCCTTTATGATACAGGTCTCCATCTAAGATCCATACATTACATCTTGTTTGATCTACAACAGACAAAACAAAATTACCAAGACCAACAGGATTAAACCATTTTATCATCCAACTAACAACACTACTTGGTATTTTAGGGCAACTCAATAGGAGATCTCTACTAGCTTTGATAAAGTTCAATTATTTAGATCACATCTACCAATTTAGCAAAGCCCTAAAGTGATTTAATGGCCAACCAGAACAACCAGAGCACCCTCTACTTCATGTTTCTTTTCTGTTGCTGTCGTTGTTTTCTGTGAGTTCTGAACTCATTATGTAGCCCACGGTGGCCTCAAACTCATGGCAATTCTCATGCTTCAGCCCCCCCCCCCCCCAAGTGCTGGGATCACAGACATGTGCCACCATGTCCACCTCTCTACTTCACATTTCTTAATCCAAAGCCAAGAGACTGTATAACATGTATGCATGGCTCAATTAGCAATAGAGCCATGCATACTCAAGATAAACTAAAATGAGAATGTTATCAGTGTACAGAAGAAAAAAATGGCTCATCAGATTAAAAAAACCTGGATAACAGATTATATTATTAGAAAATAACAGGGTAAAAAAGGGAGTCAGCAAAATAATTACTGAAAGATGAACTGAAAATTTAAGATTCTTCAAGAAGGCTAACATCTGCACAAGAATTATCACTGAATGAATCCCAATCCCAAATCAATGAAAGTATACCTAAACATAACTATTTCCAGACCAGTATGACATCATAGAACTCCTAGTAAAAAATGACACACTAAGAAAAGTCAAAGACCAGGGTTAAGAGTAATGCACCTTAAGACAGATTTCAGAAAACAATGCAGCACTCACCATCTCTGTCTTCATCGTGTACATTTAAGTACAAATATTCCAGTCCTCTTCCTTTCTTGTACTCTTCTATTCCCTGAATTTTTCTTATTAAGCTTGTTTTACCAGCTCCATCTTCACCTAGATATATTAAAAAAAAAAAAAAAAAAGGACTTATTGTAACCTGGTGTGGAGACACATACCTATAATCTCAGTACTCGGAAGGCTGTGGCCAGAGAACGCAAGTTTGAGGCCCACCTGTACAACTTAGCAAGACCTCACTTCAAAATAAAAAAATAAGCGCTGGAGATGTAGCTCAGTGGTAAAGCACCCTAGGGTTTGATCTGCAAAATGAATGAATGAATGAAAGAATGAATGTGGGGTATCTTTTTAACTATAATATGGATCATTTCAGAATGTGAAAAGCCCAGCTAGAACTAGCTTCAACCACAAAAGTAATTTGATGGAAGAAAACCGAGTAGGTTACAGAATCGGAGTAGGAGCCTCTCTCACTACCAGGATTCTCTCTTCCACTATTGCTGGCTCCTCTTGTTAAGCCTTGCCCTATCCTATTACAACTGGCTTCCTCTGTGGGTAATTTTTAGAAGATGGCAGGATAAAGTAGGACCCTACAGCTTCAGGAAGCATCACTCTTACACCATCCCAGTTTAATCTATGAGGAACAGAACACTCCTGCTGGCGTTCAGGCAGAAGACTCTCAGGTAAAGACTCTTTGCTGGCCTGCATCCACCATGGAGGATGGGAAGTACATCCTCCAATACAGTACAGAAAACTGTAACCTTCACCAGAACCATGAAGCCACAAGAAATGTGTAGCAAGGAGGAGGGGAGATATTGGGGATCTTAAGTCAGGCAAGAAAAAGGGTAAGAGGAATGTAGAGCAGACAAAAATTTTTAAAAGGACTTAAAAGGTATTAATGGCAGGAAATTATGTGACTTACACGTTACATAGGTGGAAAAAGTTTAAAACTATAGTAGTTGTTACTTATTCTGGTTAGGGGTTTGCAAATAGTTTGTAATACTTAAAGGCTACAAGTTACAGTTTCGTGGACTTACAACAGTTTAGGAATCACTTTCATTTTATGCTAACCTAAAAAAGTACCAATGTTATAGGTCTTCTGAACTACCACCTTTATGTGTCTGAATGCTGCCACAAAATTACAGTGTCCATCTCTGCACTGGTGTTTATAATTCTTTTAGTGTCAAATAAGGTCACAAGTGATGCACGCAGAACAGAGAAGAAGTGCGCGCACACACACATGCCAAACTCAAAAGGCAGTGTCCCAGGGCATTCACCACCACATTCAATTACAGTGGCAAGATGAATTCTTTTCAATGAACCATTTTCCAACACTTTGTAATAGTGAAGTGTGAACCTACATAGGCAACAAAAAACTTTACATATTTTAAAATATCATGTTGTACACAATATGTACAGTTTATCGATTAAAGTGAAAAGATACCTTCACGAGGGTCAAAAAACTCCAGTGTATTTATTCCTACTTGTTAATATTTCAAAAATTTAAATGTGAAAGTTTCTGAATAAAAAATATACACTTGCAGAAAATTTCAAGCATAAATTAAAGAATAAAAAGCATGATATTACTATAAATAATTGATAATCTGGTTATTTCTGTTAGTGGTACTTATGGGTAGGTTTGTTTGCTTTTTGTTTTGTTTTTTGAGTCAGGGTCTCACTATGTAATTCAGGTTGGCCTTGTACTCACTATGAAGCCCATGCTGGCCTCAAACTCACAATTCTCCTCCTGCCTCAGCCACTAGTGTTGGGATTACAAGCTTCCACCACCATGCCCATTGGGCAGTATTTTTAAGTGAGTTTGTGTCTTTTAGTTGATTTAATTTCTAATGTCAAAGTTTTAAATCAGTAGACTCAGAAAAGATTTTGAACCCAAATTTAAGACATCAAAAATATTGTCAATCTTACCTACATGTGTTCACTATTTTTTTTTAAATTTTATTTCTGTTCGCTATTTTAAATTCCTGAAGCCATCATTAGACTACAGTCACTAGCTTTTGCTGGGAACTGACTGCAAGTGGAAGGGCTCTTCCCTACTTACCATGAGACCAGTTTACTTCTCTCAGTGAATGCTGTCATTTATTTCAGCAGATTAATAGCTCTCAATCATGTACCAGATTCACCTTGGGGGTTTGACAAAACAAATTGCTAGCCCCCATTTCCTGAGTTTCTGATGAGGTAAAAGTATAGAGTAGGACCTGAGAATCTGTATTTTAACAAGGTCCCAGAGATGCTAATGCTACTGGTCCAAAGAGCACAGTTTGAGGCATTTACTACATTGAGCCAAACACTGGAAATACAAAGCAACATCTGTCAAAGTTGCTGCTTTCCAGATGCTCATAAACTTGAAAGAGAAAACAAACTAGAGACAGTTGAGAGATCTTGTCATTAGGACCACACTGGAGATATGCATAATCAGGAGGCCAGCCCAGAAAGAAAAGCCTAGTTTTTGCTTAGAAGTCAGAAAATGCGTTGCAGAGAAGATAATACTTTAGTCAAATTTGTCGGGTTAATGAACTATGGACAGTTACTCAGTCCAGGAAGTATGGAAAGCATGTACAGAGACCTAGAGGCAAAGAAGTGTCCCTCTAAAAAGAACAAATAATTTGAGTACATGAAATTCAGGCTGTGACGGGGGTAGGGGCAGAAGATGAGAACAATACAGAAGACTAGATCAGGAAGGGCATCTTATGCCAGGTTGATGAGGTTAGACTTCATTCTGAATATGATGGACAGTCACTAACAAAATTTAGGTATTTTAGGAAGACTGCCATGATCAAAAGTGGAAGACTAACAATACAATAGACTTACTGTACTCCTAGAGAGAAATGAGGTGGGTATGAAGTAAAGCATTAGCGTGGGGTGGGGGACAGCTATTTTAAGCAGATTTGGTTGAAAGATGGCATCAAAGAGAAAGACACAGAAGCTAGAGAAGACACTCTCCTTCTACAGCCTTAGTAACCCTGTCCTCTCCTACTACCTGCCTCCAAGGGGCTGCTCCTACATTTTTTTTAATTTTAATGGTATATTTTAGATATACACAATGATAACATTCATCATAGGAAATTTCTACCTGTACATGACGTATCTTGCTGCTTCTTGTGCTCCTAAATCTTGTGTGTAGGATGCTCTTCTATCCCCACCAACGTCTGTGCTACTGAGAGCTCCTTCCTCAGTCCTCTACATTTCTTACTCTGATTGGTACTTCCCGTACTTCCCAGATGAGCTCCACTCCACACCCATGACTTCAATTCCACCTATGATCTGATGGCCCTTAGATATCCCTCCAGCCTCAACCTATCTCAAACTGCTTACTGGTCAACACTACCTGGGTGTTCCTTAAGTACTTCTCATTTCAAATGCACAAAAACAATACTATTACCTTGCTACTTCCACCGAAACACTCACTTATAATTACTAATGTAAGATTCCAACTTCAAGGCCTTTTCATGTACTGTTTCCTCTACCCAGAACCTACTTTTGTCAGAAGTCTACATGGTACTTTACCTCCTTCTTGTCTTCCCTCAAGCATCACTTCCTTAGACAGGCCATCCCTGACCATTCATTTAAAATTATACCCTGCCAACATGCTTTATACCATCTTTTTTTATTTTTCTCCATTGAATTCTCTAGCACAATAAGTATTTTACATAGTCTCTCCCCACTCCCAAAGCACATTCTAGGACTGGCATGTTAGTTTGCTTTGTTTACTCCTGCATCCTAGAAAGTACCCAAAAAATGCCTGTGCCTATTAACTCTGTTCCTCTCATAGGCAGAATGTGTATTACTACAGAGCAGCCATTGACAGATCTTATCTCGAAACAATAAAAGTGTTAGCAATTCAGCTGTAGTCCAAAATTAATGTGCATTTCACAAATCTCTAAACGAAAGAAAATTTGTCCCATCATCTCCTTTGGGAATATTTTTAAACTACTGTGTACCAATGGGTCTGAACAGCAAAGGCCTAAGAAGCTAGTAGAGAAAAATGATGAAATTTCAAGAACGCTAACACATTTCCAAATAACACAAACTTGTGACTATAATAGCCCTCCCTCTGTCCATGCCCTGGTCAATGGAACCATTAGTGGCTTCTACTTCCATCTGCACAAGAACAGCAAGTAGCAGAGAACACTTAAGAGTGCCTACCACGCACATCCTACCTGTAACTCTAATACAACCACAACTGTAAGGAGGGATTATTAACTCGGGTTTGGCAGATGAGGGTCCTGGGTTTCAGCATGGTTCAAGTTAAGTACTTTACTCAAAATCACACAGGCAGGAAATGACAGAGCCAAGATCAGCATCTACGTGAATTTAAGCACATCCTTTCTAAAAAATAATAGTGAAGCTGTCTTTAAAGGCCATTAAAACAACACTTTATTTTATTTTATTTTTTGCACTATGACTCACTGAAGAAGAAAGTTATTTCTGCTTCCAGTGGCTGGATTAGGGTACGTGAATGCGTGAATGTAGAATAAGGGTGTGATGGTGGGATTAAGCGTGTCTCAACCTGGATGTGGCTGGCACCACCCAAAAGGTTTGTATCCTGGATGGGATAAAAGAGAAAGGCAGGCTGTTGCTGCTTCTGCTGCTGCCTTCTGCTTGTCATGCTATGAACTGTTTCTCCTCTGTGATGCCACCCTGCCACGCCACCCTGCCTTGGAGCAGACCAACTATGAACTGAATCCTCTGTGAGGTGAAATAAACCTTTCCTCCTTTAATTTGTGGGTGTTGGTTATTTTGTCTCAGCAACAAGAAATTTAGACACTAGTTGTTAAAAAAAAATACCGTGAATGCTGGTGCCAAGTGCCATCCAACAGAAAAGCAAGGATCTTCAACACAAGAAGCAGAGAGGAAAACCTTAATAACTGCGTGCCATGTTTCAATTTGTTCAGCGCAGTCAGTTTTGAGTTATGGTTCAAAGAAGGTGTATTTTAAAGTGTGCCATAAATAGTGGAATGAAACATTTCACTGAAGGTGAGCACTTGTGCGCTTCAGATTCCAACTTTTTAAGAAATGTCATCATTGAAAATGAAACTTGGATTTATAGTTATGATCTTGAGACCAAGATTCCGAGTTCTCAGTGGAAATGAACAATTCTCAGGTGAAAAAAGTGTGTCAGTCAAGATCCAAGAGCAAGGGAATGTTGATTGTGTTTTTTGACCTTGATGGAATTGCATGAGCTGAGTTTGTACCCAAGAATACGATGGTGAACGAGTATTTTAAGGGTTTATTAGAACATCTAAGAAACAATATGCGTAGCAAACAGCTTGAGAAATGGCCAAATGGTCTCATCCTCCATCGTGATGATGCTCCATGTCACACACCTCTTCCAATATAGCAATTTCTGTTAAATAGAAATATTATGATGTGTCCTCATGCACCTTATTTACCAGATCTGGCACTGTGCAACTTCTAGCTCTTTCCCAAAGTCAAAACGACCATGAAAGATAAATGCCTTTAATCAGTTCAGGACATCAAGCTGACCACAATAACACAACTAAAGACTCTCCAAGAAAAGGACGTCCAGAATTGCTTTAGAAAGTGGCAAGAACAACATGGAATAAGAGTGTCAAAGCAAAGGGGACTAACACCAATGCGTCTTTTACTGTAATAAATTTAATTTTTAAAATACCATATTTTTAGCTGGGCATGGTGGTACACACCACCAGCACTCAGGAGGCTGAGGTAGGAGGATCACTGTGAGTTTGACGCCAGCGTGAGCTACATAGTGAGTTCAAGGCCAGCCTGAATTACATAGTAAGACCCTGTCTCAAAATACCAAAATAATTAATTAATCAATTAAAATACCATATTTTTTAAATCGCGCCATGTAAATCACTCTAAGGCAAGTATTAAGATCCAAGCACTTAACAGAATTACTTCAGTTTTACCATAAGGCAACCATGGCCAAGAATTCTCACTCCTCAGCTCAAATTTAAAAAACCAAATTGATGACAAAAGAAAATCTCTTCAAAATCCACACAAAGGCATCTAGGGCATAAGGGTGTGCTCATAATACTTTTTTATTTTCCAGACAGATCTCCAATTCAACAATTAGACAACTAGATATACAACAAATCTGGCTATAATGCCCAGAAATTTTATAACTACAATTTAACAGATTAAGAATGTGAAGACTTAGAAAACATGAATTCAAACTGTATTACGGTCATCATTAGCTGTGTGAATTTGGGCAAGTCAATTAACTCCATCTGCTCCCCAAATTCTAAATGGTCATCAGTCTATCCATATGGTAACAGATTAAAGTTCTATGACTGTTAACTATTCATTACTTCTTTTTGTTTTTGGCAAAACCAGGGATTAAACCTAGCAGTACTCTACCACTGAGCTATATCTCCAGGCCCTTTTATTTATTTATTTTTTTTTTTTTTTGAGACACGATCTCATTCAGTTGCCCCAGCTGGCTTTGAATTTGCAGTCCTCCTGCTTCACCCTCCTGCACAGATGGGATTACAAGCAGGCACCACCATGCCGAGTTCATTCACTACTGCTTGATAAACTAGAAATAAAACTCAAGTGTAAAATACCAGCAGTGCTTTAAAAATTTAGATAACCTGAAAACCCAAATCAAATGAAATGAGTAGTCAACGCGGAACACTTAAGTACCTGTAATATTTTAATGATAACTGTGATCCTGAACACTTCGAAGTATAGTATACCACTTGCAGGGGGGTGGGGGTGTTTGTTTTTAAGAGAGGGTCTTATTACATAGTCCAGGCTTGGTATCGAACTCACCATTCTCTTGTCTTATGCTCCCGAGTGCTGGGATTACAGGCATGTACCACCACACCCAGCTAGTATGTCACTGCTTGAAGTGTTTTACACTTTTTATCATTGCTTATAATCCTTGTAACAATCCTAAAAGGTAAGCAGTACTATCTGAAAGAAAAAGCAACTTACTAAAGGGTCAGGACTTGAATCCAGCCAGATGATTCAGTAAAGTGTTTTATGCTTAGCACACTTTCAATAAATGTTTGATTAACACATAAAGAGATAATCTGTGAGGTCTTTCTGACAGCCACTGCCCTAATTTACAAATAAAGAAAAGAAGGCCCAAAAAGGTTAGCCCAAGTTCATTCATGGGTGACAGGGGCCCCACTTTTTACTTTTCTTTTTCTTAAGTAAAAGTTCTTCAGTTTTGTATTTTCAAAGGGCTCTTGCTGACATTCTCTCTCATGGACTTCACACCAGCTGAATAACTATTCTATCAGTCTACGCCTGTAATTCTTCTAATTCTGTTTATTTTTGGGGGGGGGAATTTTAGTTTTTTGGTTTTTTTTTTATTTTAAACCAAGAACATGTATTGGTACATTCTACATATAATGGTCACATTCATTACATTCATTCTGTACCTATACATGATGCATCTTGGTTCTCTGCCCTCTCCCCTGCCCCTCCCCTCTGCTCCCTCCCTCCCTATTTACAGCAGGTTCATTCATCATCTTCCATATTCTCTCTTTCCCCTGTTGCCTTTCTGCTTTTCCCCTTCTTTCTTTCTAGTACTCCTCTCCTCTGCA